>APFE031639759.1:0-13484 GCA_000404065.3 Pinus taeda | reverse complement strand
TATTTATTTATTTATTTATTTATACACATATTTATAAATTAAAGGTGAAGTCACTTAATATAACTAACTTCCATTTTAATTTATTAATTAACTTATTTTTATGACCCTCGTCCAACTAATTGATCCCCAGTCAAATTTAGCTATTGGTCAGTTAGCCATTGGAGCCTCTGACTATTTAACATGTAAAGCTACATCTCATTCTTCAACTTGTCCTAACGATGAACCACACGGGTTGGTTCGAAACACATCGACAAATTAAATATCATATGATTTACGCTAAAAAGTTTATCGTAAACTATATATAGGTTATTAAATAAAAGATATAATAAATTAGGTCGACCATTATCCTATTAGTTTTCCATTTATTTAGTTATTTATTATTATATTTTTATTATTATTATTATAATTTTTGTTTTTTATTAATTTAGCTAATATAATTTAAATGGATTAATTAATTAATTAATTTTAATTATTTATTGAATTAATTATTATGTTTATTAATTTTTTATATAATTATTATTTAAATAATATGTTTAATTAATTCATTAATTGTTTAATTAATATACTAATTAATAGTAAGTTAAAGGGATAATTAATTAATTAATTTTATGATTTATTGATTTAATTATTATGTTTATTATTTTATGTAATTTTTTTTTTAATAATTTGTTTAATTAATTCATTAATTTGTTTAACTAATTCACTAATTTGTTTGATCAATTAATTAAGGGAATATATTAATTAATTAATTTTATTATTTATTATTTATTAATATGTCTATTATTTTAACTTATGTATTTATTTCTTTGTTTAATTATTAATTTATTTTATTTGATTAATTTGTTTTATTTGATTAATTAATTAATTTTATTAATTAATCCTTACAAATTTGGTGAGTTATTTTGCTATAATATCATCTATAATTCCTAGAGTTAATTTGTAATTGTTTAGATTTGAGTAATCATGATTACATGCATTTTTTTAGTTATATATTAATATTATCAAATGATTATATGTGAAGTACTCAATTACTAATTTATGTTTATATTTGTTAATTGTTTTAGTGTTTATGGAGGATGTTATATAATTGATGTTTTTGTTATTTATTATACTATTTTTTTAAGAGGGGGGAATAGGTTATTTTAAAGGACATGACTTAATTATTGATTTTTTAATATTTCAATTAAAGGTTTATAGGTGTTTCTTAGTTTTAATCCACCACCCCGGTTCAAGTTGTTCTTCATTTTTTCTATTTCAATGGCTTCTTCGATTTTCCTTTTAAGATAGTGGTCACGTTTTTTAACCAGTTTGAATTCTTCCATGCAGATGTAATGAGAGTAATAGTGAACATGTTTTTCTAAGGCCAATTTTGAGTTCCTTTCTCTGCTTAAGACGACGATGTGTTATTTAATTCTAATATTAAAAGACCTACATGTTTCACCTATGTATTTCTTACCGCATGAGCAAGGAATCACATAAACACCTTTTTGAAGGTTAGGGTTTATGGGATCCTTGACTAAGTTGAATAATTGTCTGATTGTGTAGATTTTCTCCTTAAATATTTTTGTATATTTCTTTATGTATCACTGTAATATGTTCCCAATGGCTTCTATCACTTTATGGGGCCAAAAATGTAGTGGTAGATTATACAATCTAACCCAAACCGACATTCTAGATACCACCATTATATGGCCATCAAAATCTAAGAACCAAGGCGTGACAAAAAGTCCCACAGAGGCCCAAAACCATGGAGCCTCTTGCAATATATATTCAAAATCCTCTCACATTGCAAATTTTACTATGAAAAAACCCCTTGAAAAAAATCTGAATCTCACAATTTATTGTCCAATTTGTGAATATCCGATGGAAGAGATCCACTTTTTTTAGCCAAAAACTGTTGAATCTCGATGGTACTGGTTGAAATTCATATGTGGTACACAAATCATTTGTTATGGTAGATCTATAGTCATTACTGGGATTTGGTTTAGTTGTTCCACTATGTAGGGGTTGGGTATATTGTGTGTCTAATATGGTATTGTTGAGGCAACAATTTTTCCTTTGAGGATATCTATGAATGAAAAGCCTCCATTAACTTTCCCTTGATTTGATTTCTTTCCTTTATTAATAATAGATCTAGACATTCCCCATATTCCCTTTGAATTTCTTGGTCGAGGTGATCCTCCCTGAAGCCTCATGTTCAATACGATGGTGGATGATAGGAGGATGTTATAATATTGTAACATCACATCATATTGCATGGATTTTCCACCAAATATTAGACTTTTTAGGATCATGAGGATACCCAAAGTGTGCATGATCTTGTGCTATAATTTTTTGAAGTGATCTGTGGCCCAAACCCAAAATAATATTGATTTTCCATCTGGGGATTTGATAAAAATATTGGAAGGCTACCAAATTGAGAGCCCATAATTGAGAGTCACATAGATCTGAAGTCTAACCAATGGATAATAGTCAAGATACAAAGAGTGAGAGGGATTTTTGTGGAAATATTGACTTCATAAGCGATGGTCAAACCACAGAGCTCACCCACTTTGATGGAGGAAGATTCTGATCTGGAAAAAAGTGAAGAAAACTCTCTAGATCTAATGCTACTACTCCATTTTGACAACCTATTGTGGTCAGGATATTGAGAATAACCAGGTTCGAGATATTTAGCAACAGATCTATAAAATGAAGTGCTTGGGGTGGAATATTCACTTCTGTAGCCAAAATTTTTCCTTCAGATCTGATCAATATTTTTGTTGTGACTAATAGCAAGAAGTTATAATATTTCTGCTCCAGAGTAACCTTAACCCTACATAGGTCCATTCCCAACTCATGAGTGTGACACCCTTTGCTTCCTTCCATGCCATCATGTACATACGGGGTGAGCATATGCTCTGCACAATAGCCTATTGAATGATACTACCAACAACCCAGGCTATCAGACTCCATCCCCGCATAAGTGATCGAAACTAATATTCACTCCATTCAAAAACTTCATTATTATACCTGTGAGTGGTGAGATCATGCCCTAGTGATGATACAAAAGGTGGATTTGATGTCTAAAGAGACCCGATCACATAAGGAAAGCAAAAAGACAGAGAAACCCTAGCCATCACACCGAACTCGTCCTCTTGACATTGTTCCCTTCTCAATATTTAATTTGATTTTTTCATTAATATATTCCTATCTTACATTTTAATCAATTTTTTTATTTAATTCAATCATCGTGAGTTCATAATTAGTGTATTAGTTAATTGTTCTTTTATGGTGCAAAATGGATCAAGTTTATAACTTCTTAAATCTATTTAGTATAAAAGAAAAAAATCACAAATATTTTTAGTCAATAAATTTTATAGATACAAATGACCACGATAATACCACAAGTAACAATGACTATGAATTTTCCTTGTAAGAATCATCACCAGTTTTTGTATGTTTGAAAATCACAAGTTTTCATGATTTCTTTTAATCAAGATATACTTTTCAACAAATACATATAATCACAATATCAGAGGTGACTATGAACATGAATATTCTTTTAACCACAATCATTCAATTTAAAATTAAAAATATATCAAATGGCACTAATGATCGATGATAAATACAAACAAAATAAACATAAACTTTAAAAAATAATTTTAAAATTGATTTTTTTTTATGACAGAATTTTAAATGTATGTGGTTTTATTTGATGCTATGTATTTCTTTGTTGCACCTTTGTTTGTTTTTTTGTGTATAATATTTTAACACATGTGATGTCATAGACAATAATTACTTTTAGAATGCGTAGAATCTATATATTAACTTATTAATATTTAATTTGTTGTTTAATTTAATAAAATATTATTTTTTCAACATCATGAATGAATTTGAAGTTTTGTAAGCACCAATATTTAATGCACAATTATTTATAAATGTTTTTAATTAATATGATTTTTATAATTACTTACATATGTTTTATGATTATAGAATTTTAAATGTTTGTGTTTTTATTTTATGAAATGTATGTGTTTCTTTGTTTATGCCCTTGTTTGTGTATAATTTTAAAACAAAAGAAAGGCTTTTATTAGAATATCCCATATGGAAGGTCATTGCCCAAATTTCCTATTGACTTCATACCTTTATGATGATTTTACACACATAAGATATAATATGCAAGAATTACAGTCCCAATTAATTGAATGTGTATTAAACTATATATGTTCAAATTAGCATTTAGTTTAACAAAATTTCATTCATTTTTGCAAATGACCATAACATCATGAATGGCTATGGATTTTTTTAAGTATCATTAGTCAATTCATCTTTGGGAAGTATTTTTAATCAATATATATTGATAATTAGTTACAAATCCATGTTTTCTAATGATATAATTTTAGATGTTTATGTTTTTATTTTATGTAATGTATTGGTTTGTTTGTTTGTGTTTGTACATCTATAAATTATTGAACACAAAAAAACATTTATTAGAATAACTTGATACAAATAACCTATATGATCGAATGCAAGAATTACACTTCAAATGAATTGAATTCTTGCATTAAAAACTGAATTTTGGATGAATTTCATAAAAGCCATTATGTTGGACACCTCGGATACTAGAAAATGATAGCGACACACCCAAAAGAATATTACTGGCTGGGTATGCAAAAAGATGTGGCATGTTGTTTAGAGTGTCAACAAATAAAGGAAGAACACCAACACCCTGTGGGGTTATTACAACCATTACCCATTCTGGAATGGAAGTGGGAAACCATTTCTAGGGACTTCATAACATGTTTACCCAAGACAAGGAAAAATAATAACTCCATCATGGTGGTGGTGGAAAAATTTAGTAAATTAGCACATTTTATACCTGTGCAGGCTACTTATAGAGTTGTTCAGGTCACCCATATTTTTATGCAGAATATATCTAGGTTGCATGGGCTACTAAAAACAATAATTTCAGACTGTGATGTTAAATTTACATTGGTTTTTTGGAAAACATTGTTTACAGAATTAGGGACTGAGCTAAATTTAAGTATATCATATCACCCTTAGATTGATGGGCAAACAGAACAGGTGAACCAAGTGGTGGAAGATGTGCTAAGGGCATATGTAATGCAGCAACCAACCAAGTGGGAATATTACCTGCACTTTGTCAATCTTGCGTATAATAATGGTTATCATACATCACTGCAAATGAGCTCGTTTGAAGTACTGTATGGGCGGAAGTGTCACACACCCTCAAGTTGGGGTGGATCAGAAGACAAATAGATGTTAGGTCCTGAAATGCTTAAAGAGATGGAGGACATGGCTAAGAAGGTACGATCCAATTTAAAAGCAGCTCAAGATAGGAAAAAGAGCTTTGCTGACTGAAAAAGAAGATTCAAGGAGTACCACGTTGGTGACCATGTGTATGTAAGAATACGAGAAAAAAAGAGCACACTACAATGGAACGGTTGCACCAAGTTGGCACCTCAATTTTGTGGACCATTCCAAGTCTTAGAAACAATTGGGTCGGTGGCTTACAAGCTCGCCTTGCCAAGTCACATACGAGTCCACAATGTCTTCCATGTTTCTGTGTTGAAAAAATATGTTTATGATCCTAAACATATAATCAAATGGCAGGATATACAAGTGAGAATTATCTCCTGTAAATCAGTCTAAGTGTTTCCCTTTAAAAGAGAACTGACTTAGGATGTTTCATGTTGCAGGTCAAATCGGAAGGAGAAATCCTAGTTGAATCACTGAACATCATCGAGCAGAGAGAATTCATGATGCGGAAGCGAGCTATTACCCAAGTTAAAGTGCAGTGGCGGCACTTTGTGCCTGACAAGGCCACCTAGGAAGATGAAGAGCTCATGAAACAAGCTTACCCAGGGTTGTTCATGGTCGGAAGACATCGGGATGATGTCCGATTTTAGGAGGGGGAGATGTGATACCCCAGGAAAATGTAAATATTTTATTTTTACTATGGTAAAAGACATAACTAAATAAGACATTGTTAGCTGTTTGAAATTTAATAGTCTTGTTATTATTATTTTTAAGGAAATATAAGAAATGTTTTTCTTGGAAAATGTCGGCAACTTTTGAGGAGGAAGTTGGGAAAAGACGGTTTCTGA
This sequence comes from Pinus taeda, assembly GCA_000404065.3. Lineage (NCBI taxonomy): Eukaryota > Viridiplantae > Streptophyta > Pinopsida > Pinales > Pinaceae > Pinus > Pinus taeda. The sequence continues at coordinate 7,374 of APFE031639759.1, read as the reverse complement.
TACTACAACCCTAACTACCTCCCCTAACTAGAAAGGCTTCCAGAGAAAAGGAAGTGGGGAGAGGCAAAAATCTACGCTGTAGGGACAGGCAGAGGAGGACAGAGGGCTAAGTCTTGTGATGACTAGATAGTGAAGCACTAAGTGCATTCTTGCTGAGGATAGTGATCATGCAAGAGAGTTAGGGGGGAGATTCTAGTCTTGAAATATGAATCTCATGGTTGGGTGGACAAGAAAAAAGCAGAGAATCTAGGTGAACCTCTAAAGAGTCTTTATCGCTAGGAAGAGACCAGGTAAGTAAGGAAAATCACTTGGATAATCTATTAAGATAATCTGTTAGATAATTTGATAAATAATTTATATGTAATTTTCTCAGAAACAGGATGTAGGGGTCTCGTTTATTTCTTGTGGTTAGGAGTGAATTGTATGATGGAAATAGTTCTTTTACTTTTTTGCTAAATATAAGGGAGATAACTAGAGAATATTTATCGTGCAGAAAAAATTTTGAATAAGAAAAATTAGAAACAGAAGTTAGGGTCTATGGTACTAATCAAACAAACACCTCAGAGATAGTGAATACAACCATACGATGGAAACCGAACTCTTATTACAACAGCTTGACAAACAAAAAAGATAAGAGCATATTTGAGAACTATGAAATCACAAGTGTAGGAAAATAATGCTTGAAAATGAAACATGCGCAAACAGTATTTTATCCTTCTATGAAATTCTTGTTTAAACTGAAAGAAATGTTTCCATGCTATTAAGAAGAAAATGATAAAACTTGGAACAAATACAAGTATGGGGTCGATACTTGAACCCTGGAATCATTGCAGATTCTAGTTTGCATATAAATCAAGGCAGGAAGACCGGAATTGAGTTATATTAAACTATTGGCATGCAAAACCTCATGACAAAGTCGCATGAGAAAGGTAAAAATGAGGCCATCAAGTCTTTATTGGCAGTCTGCGGGTCCAGAAGTATGAATGTACATTGGATCTCCAACTAAATTAAGAGAGAGAAGGGCACGATATTTGGAAGATCTTTGAAAATGAGGTTCTCCTATTATAGTTATATAGGAGGAAACCCTATAGTGTATAGATGGAAACCCTACAATATCATAGGATGAAACCTTGAAGGGGTTTCGGCGGCCAATACTTCAACCAAAAGACAAAAAAAGAGTGACTCGTTACAACGTTGAGAAAATCAAAGAGTATTATTGACATACAAGAAAAACCCAGATGCTCAAATAAATAAACGACTCTTTTCTAACAGATTTGTTGGCATCTATATAAATCCTAACTTATTTCTTCACATACAAGAACATGCATATAAAACTCTATCATCATAAAATAAAAGAGTGGAACTATAGTGCACGAGTAGTTTCAGTGTTGAGAATGTAAACAACATTTAGATTTATCATTTGGAAAACAATTATACAAACACAGAATTTAATTCCAAAAATTCATGCCGAAAGTCTTAAGGACTCGGCTCAAGTCTAAGCACAAAACAATTAACCAACAATTAGCCTGGTAAAAGGATTCTTGAACTGTTAATAAGAAAACTTGGCCAACAATCAAATAACTTACAAGGGATTGACCCCAGAAAACTCACCACAGTTTACAGAAGGACCCAAGAAAATTTTCACATAATCACAACTGACATAGTCAAAGGAAATTCAAGCCAGCAAATGCATCCAAGTGACCAAGCCTCAGGCCAGGAAAACTGCAACATCATAACACATGAAACCATGAAGTAAGGCCATAGAATAACACTTCTCTAGGCTTGATAGGCAATACCTCTGGAGCTAGAATCATAAAAAAAAAGAGAAAGGTCCATAACCCTTGCAATGGTAGCTTTTATACAGTGTAGTTCCATGAAAGTTCAACCCAGAACCATATTTTATTACCCGATGGTCTGCGCAGGAGGTAGAGAGTCGGAGTAGCCATGACCATCCCTTTATTCGAGCCAACATTACTTGGCCGTGCCCATTCCTCTTTCATCCCGGAAACAGAAAAAACAGAAAACTGCTACAACCATGAGATGTGTATTGCCAAAGAAAATATGAGTAACGGAAGAAAGAGGAAAGGTGGTGAATACTTATCCAAGTCATATAAATCACTGGAAATTTAGGCAACCCGCCAACTAAACTGAAACCTTGAGCAGTAACCATAGTATTGCAGACAATTTTTGGCACAGTGGAAGGTGGAGCGATGCTGGATCGAGTGTGAAGAAACAATGAGCTGAATGAACCATATCAGCAGGGTAATGAGTACAAATCCCTCGGTTCGATGTTCAACCCTTGGATCTGCCGACCAAAATCTCCACCATTGATGACTGGAGGAGCCCGAGGTGCATAAATGTTTTTGGTACTCTTGCCCTTGCCACACCACCATGACAAAGCAGGTGATAAATGTTAAGCCAAGTGGATAGTGTAGGTGAATCCGGAAGGACAGTGGTATGGTGTCACATTAATCCAAAAGTCTATCATGTCATTAGAAAGTTTTTTGAGCACTGGGAACTATGTATTGTGGCCCAAGGTGGTATCATATATAACATCCGGACAATGATAACTTTGATATAACTCAACAGGGTAAATTTTTTAATTTTATGTGTTTGTAGTAGGTACATGAGAGAGAGGGAGGGATTGAGAGAGAGCGTGGAGAATGTGAGAGAGAGAGATATTGAAAGAGGGAGAGAGAGAGGGGGAGAGAGAGAGGGAGATACTAGCGGAAGGGATAAAGAGAGAGAAAGGAATAGAGACACAGGGATAGGAAGAGAGGGATAGGGAGAGAGGGAGTGGGGGTGAGAGGGATAAGGGGAGAGAGAGAGTGAGGGTGGAGAGATAAATAGATTTTCAAAGGTATATAGAGAGGGAGAGGGAGGGAAGCTGGCATAAAGGGAGTAGTCAGAGAGATATATTACAGGACAAAGAGGGGAGGGATATAGGAAGAGTGGAAGAGGGAGAGGGAGAGGGGGTTGGATTACAAGAGTAAGAGATCAGAAAGGGAGTGAGTGAGAGGTGGAGAGAGAGACAGAGGGGTGAAAAGAGATAGTTAGTGGAGAGAGAGAGAGAGAGAGAGAGGGATGAGGAGATGTATATTGCAAGTTGTTGGTCATTCGTCACTAGTGTTAATTCTACAACTCATGAGGAGTGTTAATGTATTTTTAGTAACACGTCAATATCTAATTTCAAAAATATTATGAATGAATATTTTTTTATAAATATAATAAATTATGGTACTATTATTAAATGAACATAACTATGTTCCATGGGAAGTAGAATAGATGGTGGTGGGGTATTATGTTAAGCCACTCCATGAAGTGAATATCATTAGTTCAAAACTCCAAGAAAATCCATCCATGTTAAATATTCACACCACTTAGCAAACAATAATAAATATGATTATAATTATAATAAAATTTAAAATTTTAATATGAATATTCATAAATTTATTTTATTATTGTAAGTATTAATTTCTATTTGATAGTAGTTATAAAATTTTATAATAGCCCAATGTAATTGGGAAAAAAATTACTCTAAAAAAAATTGAATAATAAAATAAGGAAAATTAACTTCTCTTTGGAAAGTATTTGCAATAACATCAAATAAATTGACATATTACTTTTGCCAAGATTCATTAACTTTGATTAAACATTAGACATCCTGAGGGGTGGTAGATTATGTTTTGAAAATTCTTAAAAATAAGGAATTATTCTTTCTTTAAATATACTAGCAGATATAAAAAAGAATTGTAGAAGTGATACTATTTTTTCTGAATTTAATTATTTAAAATAATTAAAAAAAATTAAAATATATTATAAAATTTATGAAATTAAAAAAATGTATTTTATTTAAATTAAAAAAATGCAAATAATTAATATAAAACAAATTAATAAATGAAGAAGGAAATTTAACTTTCTTTAGACAAAATTTGTAATAATATGAAATATAATGAGATATTTGTTGGCCCAATATTCATTAACTTTCATTAAATTATTTCATATGTTAATTTGTAATAATATGAAATATAATGACATATTTGTTTGCAGAAGATTCCTTAACTTTCATTAAATTATTAGATATGTTAAATGCTAGTAGATTAGGTTTTGAAAATAGAGATTTTGATATGTTAAATATTGGTAGATTTAGTTTTGAAGATAGAGAATAAGTTCTTGTTTAAAAATACTAGCCCATATAATAATATTTTTTCCTTTCAAAATAAGTATAAAATTTTTAAAATATATTATAAAATATATTGAATGAAAAAATAATTTGAATTGAATTAAAAAAAATTCAATAAAAAAAAGAAAACTATTTTATTTAAATTAAGAAAATGTAAATCATTTTCATCACATATATATTATTTTTAAATACAAATTAAAAATATATATATATATAGAAATATTATAATTATTATTTTATAAAACAACACTTCTTCTTTTTAAATACAAATTAAAAATATATATATATATAGAAATATTATAATTATTATTTTATAAAACAACACTTCTTCTTTTAGTTAATAAAAGTACGATTATTCTAGAGTTTTAAAGTTTTTGTTGATTAATTTTTTAGCTTTTTCTCATTTCATAGTTCTAATAAAAATGAGTTTTAATAGAAGTGAGTAAGTTTAATTTTATATATATATAAATATAAATCAAGAAACTCGATAGCAAACAACTATATTATATCAACAAACGCGATAACAAACAGTTATATTATTATATGTTTTATATTCAGAATAAAAAATAAAAAATTATATTCACAAAGCATTCAAAATATATATTTATTATGTATTTAACATATAGCATTAAAAATATTAATAACATTTTATCTAATTATTCAAAATTTAGTTTTAAACATAAAAAGTATCAAATTAGCAATATATTAAAATAAATTATAAAATTAATAATTACATATAATTTACAATAAATATACCAATTATGTCATGAGCTAAGTAGGCTTAAAAATCATCATATTATTTATCTTCAATTTAAATATTTATTCAAAAATATCAATTAAGTTTAATTTTAAATGGGAAAATTAAACATAATTTTGACAAGATTTACTAATTTTGATTAAATTATTAAACATGTTAAAATTTGGTAGATTAAATTTTGAAGATATGGAATTTATTTTTGTTTAGAGATAGTGGCAAATATAAGAATTGTAGGAATGAAAATATTTTTTCAATTTGAACTTTTAAAATAAGTTTAACGATTTAAAAATATATTATAATATATGTTAAATAAAAAATATATTTTAATTTAAGTTAATCTGATTTCAATTAAGAAAATTTAAATAATAAAACTATTTTAATTTAATTTAACTTGATTAATAATTTTCGTTTAAATACAAATTCCAAGAATCTTTTTTTTGTTAAGATTGGTATATCCTTATTTTTCATTATAATATGTCCAAGCAAGTTACAACCACATAGCCTAGTTAGGTGATATCAACTTGCCAGTTGGGAAACCAGGTTTGTTGACCACATAACCACATTATACGCCATCTAGTAGCAAAAAATAGTAGTTTATATATCCAATCTATATATACTTGATAATCATCTACACAACCATGAGTTGTCTTTCTATATATATAAAATACTACAAACTGGAAAGTAAATGCTATCCACATAAAAAGTTAAGCAAAAAGACTATGACTTCATCCTCCTAGTTATCCTGATCGGTTGATGCCAAGTTACCTCAGGTTGGGTCCTTCTCACTGATCTTGGAAGCTTGGTCACTAAGAACATGCTTGAGAATGTTCTCTAGATTTGATCAGGACAACCATCCTATTTCTGCAACTAGGCTTGGATCTTTTGAAATTCTTTATTGTTGTTTGGAAATTACTTAATGACAATCATCCAGATTTGTTCCATCCCCTTCCCTAGGAGGCATCTATGGAGCCAGTACATGTGTAGAGTCTATTTATATTTAGTTTCTCTACTGCTAGATGACTAACCAATGCTTTCCACTCTTTCACATCCATTGGCCCCACTTTCACAAATCTATTGATGTCATCCTCCCACTCAGTGATGAGTCGTTGAATCTTCTCTTTGGTGCTACCCACATACACAACCATTGTTTATTGGATCAGTTTGTCCACTGGTTTCCTCCCACTGCATTTTCCAACATTGCTCGGCTCAGCGTCAACCTCGCTCTCCCACAGTCTCTTGTCTCTACCCCTGCATTTCCCGGAACTAGCCATTGTTGTACTGTCGCGTAGCCTTATATCCTACTGCGGACAGTGACCTAGAACTAGCTTCAGTGTTTTCTTCCTCTAAGGGAAGTTACGTGCTTCACGAATAAGAAACGAACAATTCCAAACCATTATTTTCATAATTTTCAATAGCCACTCATTTTGTTCATCCATCCTTTCTTCCCCCCCATGTAGATTATTCAAATCCCCTGAGTGTTAAAGATCCCCACCCAAGATGCCCTAGAAAAGCCTATATGGCCCCCTCCCTGTGCCAATAATGGCTACAATTTTGGCCACAAATTGTGTGGTTGCCCACAGACCCAAACGCTCGGAAGCCGACTCGAAAGGAGCGCCGCTCCTTCTTCCTAGTGCCCCTTCTTGGTTGAAATCATCCGATGTCCCCCTGACTGCCTCTCTATAATTATTTCCTCTACTCACCCCAGCCTCACATCTTCTGAGCCCCTTTCTCGACCAAGTATCCCTCCCTTATTTTATGAAGAATCCCTTGCCCCTAGTGTCAGCTAAAGCTGGCCTAGCTAGCTTTCCCAACATACCAATTCCCTAGCTTCGAAGGGCTCTTTTCCTAGACACCCACCCCCTAATCACTCTCTTTAAAGACTAGGTGTTCGCCCTCATGGCCCCAGACATCCACAGAGCCCAAGCCTTCATGCCTCATTCCAGGACATAGAATGGAATTACCTCTATAGAAATTACTGCTACCTTACACTTTCCCTTTAAGTTTTCCAAGAAGAATAACATACAAGTTTCATTTAGCCATCAGCCTTCCCTACCAATCCCTATTCTCCCCATAAGTTAGAGGAGAATGCAAAATCCTAGTGAAACCGAAATAGACCCCTTGCATGAGAATAAATTTCCCAAGTGCAGTAACATCCCTACATAACTTCTACAGTCGCGATGAATATTGCCACTGTTCACATCCAAACTCTTCCCATAACTTGAGTTTCTCTCTCTCCCCAACCTCTTGCCCCCATGCAGTCCCAATTGAACAAACAAGACATTGAGGAGCATAATGAAGTGCAGGCAAAGAACATAGCTATTAACCACTACTTGGGATCACTGAGCCTCTTCACCTTCTAGAAAATGTTGCTCCACCTTATTTTTTGTATCCTCTTTGTTAGCTTCGTCCTTCATACTAATGCTCTTTTCTGTCA
>APFE031639757.1:0-15467 GCA_000404065.3 Pinus taeda | reverse complement strand
GTGTTCAACAAAATCTTAATAGCTTCCCTCATGTCAACAATGGCCAACATCGGATCTCGAACATTCAATTTCCCATCCATCAAATTTGTCTCTTTGGCCTTTCCCTTGGTTTGGACATTAGTGGAACCTTTAGGTGATGAAGAAGTGATTTTAACAAGGAAGCTTATTGGTAATAGTTATTTGAATATAGAGGGGTAGTAAAATATAAAGGGGAATTTTCAAAGATTAGAAATGCTAATGAAAGTGTGCCTCATTGCACAAAGGGATTGGGTGAATAAGGGAGGGAGGATATTTTGAAATTTGCATGCATAGAAGGTGAAATTAGGTTTTCATGAACAAATCAAGCTCAAATTCAATGATTTACGGTAGGTATTTGGCTTGGGACCATGCAAAATGGATGAATTTTTACTAAACATAGGATGTATACATGGAGAACTAGGGTTTATCGGTTGAAGCACACATTTTTGAAAAAGCATGAGGGTTTGGCCTTGAATCCCAAATTTTAGGATTTTTCAAGGGGAAATGGATCCAACAAGTTAAATTTGTAATGGAAGGAGGAGATTATGCTTCAAGTTTGTAATTTTGTGCTTAAAATTTGTGGAATCGCACAGGCAGAGCTAGAGAGTGACTAGGGAAATATGACAAAGAAAATGGGTCCCTCAGGCCTTTTATAACCAAGACAATTTTCTTGGACACATAACATGGCTAGATTGGATAGAATTTTGGTGACATCATGTTACTTTCATGAGGATGTTAGCAAGAGGCAGACCCAACCATGTGGAGGGTTGACTAGCATTGACAGGGTTGTGTGATGGATGACCCAGGGAGTGGGTGGATGTGGCATGTGTCATGTGTGGATGATCTACATGGAGGGCCACATGGTGACCTTTCCATTTGCTTGAGGTCTGACATTTGAAATTTTTGGAGCAGTGTGGAGGGCATGAGAAGGTGACACATAGCCTTATTAACATCACCCTCTCATGTTAACTCTCATGCACATTCATAGTGTAGCACACCCCTAGGTATAAGATGGTCGAGTGCTCCTATCATCCAATATCAGTGGACATGTAAGTTTCGACACCGCGCTTCAAACACCATGGTGTGCATGTGGTGTTGTGGAGTAGTGCTAGTGCCCGTTGACGATGGCATTGACGCAACCAACTTTGGAACCTCTAATCCTTCGAATTGTATTAAACAAAATATATTTCCACCACATTTTTCGATCTTTTCCCTTTAAATATGAGTTCCTCTAGCCATCATCTGATCCTGCACCCTTGAGCTAAATTTTGCAAATGGTTTTCCTATTATTGGTACCAACAACATGTACATGTAAGGACTCCAAACATGACTCCACATTGATCAAAGGGAACCACATCTAGTTCTACTTCATGCAAAATCAACATTGATGGAAAATCTATTTTTTCATTGTTTTGTTACCTTCATCTTTCATCCTTATTTACCCATTCTAGTGGATATGGGCTTGGATGATCACGAACTTCCAATTCTAATTTCTTGACCAGCTCTACTACAGTGAGATTCTCTTGTGATCTTGAATCAAACAAACAATCAATATTGGTCTTCTTGACCTATATCTATATAAGGAAGAGTTTGGTCATTTCTTTCTTTTCCTATTGCTAAAGGATACTAATATTCATCTCCTTCTACATTGTTGTACATACAATTTTCTCATCCATGTCTAGGTTTTATTCAACTTGGTTTCTTGAATCAATAGCCATGTGATTCTTCTTCTTATTATCTTTCTTTTTGTCTTCAGGTTAAGCTCTAGACAAAACTTCCAGAACTTCTCCTTTATATGGTTGTCAATGTTGCAGTGAGTGAATGGCTTGCAAATACATTTGCACTAGTGTGTTGTGGCTGCCATCCTTTTATCTTCCCCCATTTTTTCTTCTTTTCCCCTCCTTAAATTTGTTATGTTTCTCCTTCTACTTCAATCGACTTGATTTCAATTACTTCACGCCTATGTTCTCCAGGTATCTTTCATGTACAAAAGCCTCATCCACTAATTGAGGCTTGAACAACATCACTTTCTCCCTCAAATGGTGAAGTAGACCCCCCAAATACTTGAATAGTACATCTAGGTTCTCTGGGGAGATACCCAACATTATGGTCATGTTTTTAAACTCTTTGGTGTATTCCTGAATGCTGTGCCCCAACTTTTTCCTGAAGTAGTGCCACTAAATCTATTGGTCTTCTATGTACCCAATAGGATAAAAATGTGACTCAATTAGGGTTTTAAATTCCTCCCACTTAGTCACTAGAGGCTCTCCCTCCCGCCTCAGGGTCTCTACGTGAATTTCCCAACAAGTTAGGGCATGACCGTCTAATTTCAACCATGCAAACAAAATATTCTACTCTTCCTCAATTTAATGGACATTGAAATAAACTTCCAGTTGTTGAAACCAATAATTTAGCTTTAGAGCATCAATCTCACCATGGTACGACCTGATTTCAAGATTCACTTCCATTTTGGATAGGGGTTGTGATTGATTTACGACAATCAAACTAGGTTGATTTTTTTCAAGTTGTTTTTTTAATTGGTTCTCCATTTTCTTCCCAATCCCTTGATCCCCCTTCTGATTTGTCCTCTACATGAGAACCCCCATCTTCTATGAATATCCCAACCTTATTTATTAGGGCCGACATGAGGATATTAACATTATGATTTATATCCTTGACTTGTTGTTCTAGCTGCAAAAACCTCTCCTCTACATGATCATGAGGGTTCTTCATAGATTCATTGGCCATGAATAGGGTTTGATTAATTTTTTCCTAGCCGATCTAGATCCCCTACAAATATCTAAAATATAACCAAAATAAATTTCTTTGATACCAATATAATATGTAAAATTCCATGGATATTCAACCGGACAATTGGTCACAATATATCTACTAAAATTATATTTAAAATCTGAAATTTTACACTATTACAATTTTTATTTCTTTTTAGATTTATGGATCTATAGAATATTGTTAATAATGCATGCATGTGAATTAAAAATTATGAGGAAATTAGAGAACAATAAAAAAAATAACAAACACACATTTGACACAAGATATGACCTAGGAAACCCTTTCGAGAGAAAAACCCAGCTAGAAGGTGATGCCACTATGCTCTCTTTCTCTACATAGAAAATTCCTATGAGTACAAAGAAGTATTATATGTGACTTGTGGGCTACTACAATGTGCAAATCCTCTCTGTTTTTTCTATCTCCTATCCTTCTCAGGTATTTTTTCTTGGATATGGAACAATTGCACTCAAAAGAATGGAATCCCTTTTCCTTCTAGTGGTCAGGTTATAACACAACCTAATAGCTTACTAGTGGTTAGGTTTGAATACCTCAACTCTCAACCAGAGTTACAATATAGACTCTTATAGAGTCTTATACATCATACTCACGTTGCTAGCACCTTTTTCATGAATAATGGGGGTTTACATGGCATCCTCTTGAATTATGGTGGTGAAAACAAGAAGATCAACTTCTGAGTGGCATAACTTTCACATACGTAGTCTGATTGATGGGATTCTTGTGTCGTTGGAAAGGTATTTGTGTATAGAATAGGAATATAAGGTAAATTTCTAAAGTGGAAAATTTTATCCACAAAAAATGTTGTTTTATGCCTTAAAAAGCTCCTAGAAGGTTTCAAACATCGTTTTGCCAAACTAGGTCCCATAGGTAAAAGTGGTCTTATGAGTTGATTCCTTCACTTTTTCCAATCTGAAAGCATCGAGATGGATAAAAAAACAATATAATGATCCAATTTGGATCAATTTCAAGCCAACTAGACCCTCAGTTTATGATAAAAGGAAAGACTTTGAAGACCTAGCTAGATGGATTAAAGAGCTAAGCCCTTCATGCCTCCTCTAATTTATTTGCCTCCCATACCCCTAGGTAGCTCACTACTTGTTTGAAAACCTACCAAATGTTGATAAAAAAATACAAGGCATCAAGATGTGATTTGGTGATTCTTCCTCATTTTTTCATAAAACATGTCATCCAATACCAAGCACGAATATTTTCTGGAGAATGTCCCAAGTGGGGACCTTGACCGTAAGCATACACCACATTAGGAGTTTGTATTTAGCCACTTTTCTTTCCAAAGTTCCTTCCACCACCACTTGATGACATCATCTCCTCTTGCAACCATTAGAGCAATGTGTCCTATTTTGGGTGTATGAGAGCCAAAAGGTTAAATGTTCCATACCAATTCATACTCTATGTCTATCAACATGATATGACCCATTGAAAGAGCATTTAAATAACCATTCCATAATTCCTTATAGTCCCCTGCAAAATCCAAATCATCTGCTAATAACCAACCCTGAATCCATAACAATGTGTTTGTTGGGTTGGCAATGTGAGGGAGTTTGGAGTAACCACTATCTCTTAGAAAATTAATTAGGGAAGGGGGAATACTATGACCTTGACCACTTCCTAGCCAAGGATGAAGGCAAATTATCACATGATCACCCTTACCAAATTTTCATCCTAAGACATTGGAAATAAGATCAAATGAATTTATAATGACCCCCAAAATAATATAAATGTTTGTTTGCAACTTTCCCACCCTATTAATCCAATCTTCTAGCAAACTCAGGGCAATGTATTTTTGGATGACTATCAAAATCCCAAAAAAATGAGAAGAGATCAATCTCCAACCACACTTTTTCACTAGGGCCTTGGAGAAAGAGTAGCTATTATTCAAGCCATGGCCTCCTAGGAACTTTGTGTTAGATAATATGTTCCTATTGACCAAAGGAATAACTCCCTGATCCCACTTACTTGACTAGAGAAAACCAAAGCAGATTCTTTTGATTTTTTCCAAGATCCCTTTTAGGATACAATCAAGGGACATATAGCAAATAGCTATTGATTCTAATACTGATTTGATTAATAATAACTAGCTTGCTTGAGAGAGCCATCAAAAGGACCAACTCTTTAATATTTTCTCAATCTTAGCAATGAGACAAAACTAGTCCTCCTTCCTGTAACAATTTGGCTTGAGCATGAAGCCCAAATATTTTAGACCCTCTATGAATACTCTAAATCAAAGGGAAGAATCTAGTTCAGGTGGAAATTTTCTCCTTCATCTAGATTTTCCATAGAAATGGAAATTTTCTGTTGTTTATTGACATACCTATAGCCTTTTTATAAAACATAAGAATATTCAATAAAAGACTCACCTCACAAGGTGAACCATTGCAGAAAATCAGGATATCATCAACAAAAAGGAGATGGGTTAAGGATAAAGACTGAGCGATAAGAGTACCATGGAAATAACCCCTCCATTTTGACTTAGTAAAAATACGACTTAGACCCTTAGAAACCAATAAAAACATGATGGGTGAGAGGGGACAACCCCGACAAAAAACAAACTATTCTAAGTCCAAAAATGATGGTTTTGAGTCTTAAAGAAATAATTTTAGCAGCAATTTTATATATGGCATTACAGAGGGAGATAGGAAAATAGTCATACAAAGAAGAAGGATAGTCCCCCTTGGGGATAAGGATTATGGATGTTGATTTTAAATGTGGAAACTTGTGCATATCCTTCCTTGATTCGTTAATCACTCATAGTAGATCACTCTCCAGAAATCCATATAACACAAGGAAGAATTCTACAACCCATCCATTCAGACCAAGGCTGCTATCTTTTTGAAAACCATGAAAGCTCTTTTTAGTTCATATTTTGTTATTTCATCCATAATGTCCTTGTTACCCTCTTCCTCAACCAACCTAGGGAATAGTTGTGCAACCCAAATCACTTCAACTATGGAAACTTTCATAGAAGCCCAAAAAATATTTTCAAAGTGGTTCTTGGCCAGAGTAGCGAGGCATTTTAAGTTTGATATATCCATGTTGAAAATGCAGCTACAAAAGTCTCAATTTGATTGTTTCCTTAATTAAATTGAGGAAATCTGAAATTCCATATCAGAAAACAACTTGGAAGAGTTAACTGATGTAACATAACACTTATCACTCAGTTAAGAACACTCAATTTGAGTTAATGAGTTGAAGTTCGGTTTTCTTGAGTTGATTCGTAAAAAATAGGAGTTTAGCTCAATTAATTCAAGATAAGGGCATGAAGTTTAGTTGTGTGCAGTGGGTTTCTAAATTTTGGGAGCCTATGTTGAGATAATTTTAATTGTAGCAATTTAATTTAGTTAAATTGAGTTATGGTCAGTTAAACTAGTTCTAACTGTGGGAGGAACTAGTGGAAGGTCATGTTGTGGAAGTGGAACTTCAACCACACTAAGTGATCATCCAGATAACTAATAAATCAAACTAAAGTAGCTCATGCATGCAGAGAATTTAAGTTACCCAGTTGAGATTGGAGTTGAAGGGCAATGTACTATCAGTTGTAAATTATTCCAAGTTGTATAGGTGGTGCAAGTAGTTCGAGAATTGACTTAAAGGAATTGTGCAATCTAGATGAGGGAATTTCCTAATTAATAGTGGCTTAATTCCCATGGGAACAACAAAAGAATTAGGAGCTTGGAGGGCTTCAAAATTGGCTAAGTATTGGCGAGGTTCAGTTAGTGAAGCAATGTATAGAAGATACAGGTGCAGGTTGTGCTCAATCTTGAGAGCACATATTGTATTCATCTAGATGCTTTGATTAATGCAATACAAATAGTAAGGGGTTTTGAGCAGTTGCTTTCCCGTAGATAGATATTTGTGCATGTGTGATGTTTCCTTTTGCATGGCTATGATTCTTGCTTTTGATGGTGAATTTTCTTTCGTAGATCAGTAGAATAGCTTCAAGTCTTGTGATTTAGCAAATTTCATGAGCAATATTGAATCTACACATTAATTTCCACATGGTATTAGAGATGGAATCAATGTAGAGCATATATTTTGAAGTTGTCATTACAGGAGATTTGAATTTGTAGATCAAAGTTGCAAGTTTTCTTTAGGACTGAGAAAATGGCTTTTAATGGACTAAGGCTCGAGTATGCCCTCGAGGGAATCTCAAATGATGTTGCATGGAAGGACCACATGGAGGTAGTATTGGAGGATAATGGGTTGAAGGAATTCATTGATAATGATATTCCAAAAGCGATAGCATTTGATGCAAAGGATCTGGAAGAAGGGAAGAAGTGTGTTGCTTAGGCAAGGAGGATCATATTGGAGGGAGCATGATAGCATATTGTCTCAAATATCCACAAGAAAGGGACTTTGTATCCAATGTGGCAAGTGCTGACAGATTTGTTCTAGAATAGTAGTGAACACAGGAAATTGGCACTCAAGGAAAAACTTTGAAATATCAAGATGTAGAGGAACGAGACCATTCCACAATACTTGAGTAGTTTCACACATTGTCGTGATGAACTTGGTCAAGTTGGTGTTAGTGTAGCAGAGGATGGTTTGGTGAGCCTAACCCTTCCAGGCATTCCCAAGAGCTGGCAGAGCTACCAAGATTTGGTGAATAGGAAGGAAAAACTACCAAATTGAGAACACCTATGGTCTAATTTGGTATAGGAAGAAATAAGGCAGAATACCAGAGATGGGACCTCTTCCAAAGAAGAGGAAGAGGACATTGCATTAGTCAACAAGGGAAAGAAGGCTAAGGGGAAGAAGTCCCAAGTTGAGGCTCATTCCAGCCAAGAGGGAAAGCAAAAAGACTCGTCCAAAATCAAGTGCTCTCACTATCATGAATTCAGGCACTATGCCACAAAGTGTCCAAAGAAGAAGGCAAGGAAGAAGGAATTTGTAGTAGCAGTAGAAGGTGAAGCTTTGGCTTCATAGTTCGAGCTTGACTTCACTCTCATCTCATGCATGGTTGACATAGTGATGGGAAGTCTATAGTACCTAGACATTGTTTCCTAGTTCCATATGATGGGGAATAGAGATACTTTCAGTGACTTGGAGAAGAAAGATCTCTAGATGAACATTGAATTTGGAGACGATGGAAGGTACAATGTGACCAAGATTGGTATAGTCACCTTTCAGAGGGAGGCTCCCCTCTCACACTCAAGGATGTGATGTTTTTTCCAGGTCTAAAGAAGAATCTTGTCTCCATTGCATTTTTCGAAGACTGTGGTTATGATGTGATCTTCAACAAAGGAAAGGCATTCCCGAGACACATAGCCACGGGATAGGTGAAGCAGATTGGGTTCAAGTCAAGAAACTGTATGCACTTGAGGTATAATATGAATGCAAATCCTTGAGGAGCAAGGCAGAGAATAGATATTTGGTGGTTGAGAGGGAGCATGTTAGACCTCTCAACATGAAGCCTTAGAAGAAGCCTCAGGAAGTTATGGAGCAGCCACAAATGGAGAAGCAAACAAGAGGCAGTGAAGAAGCCACTCAGGAAGAGATATCTAGTAGGGGGAGAGTTAAAGCCAAGTAAGAAGAGGGATCACATGCAACTATACCTCGAGGAGTGAAGTGGAGTGATGTAGATCCTTACTCGAAAAGTTGCAGAAATTTGGGGAGGTTACATTGAGGCATTTTCTCATGGATCATTACCTTGCTACGGGGACCCACAATATTCAGTAGCAAGAGGATTAGTGTCACTCAGATACTAAGGAGTGTAGAGGAATGTTGACAACAAAGAAGGAGGCTCAATATCAGAGTCAACAACATCACAGTTTTCCAATAGAAAGTTGCAGAGATAGTTTATTCAATTTGCTTTTGGATGCTTCTCTATTGTAGATGTTGCAATAGAAGTAGCAATAGTGAGAGGTGTTACATGTAGTACATTCCATGGGTGCAAGATAGGGGTGGTTAATAATCCCTTTCTTGCTAAGAGGGAGTGCTGAAAATGCAACAAGAAAGGTGTCAATTTGATTTTTGCCTTAATTAAATTGAAGAAATTTGAAATTTCGTATTAGAAAAAAACTTGGAGGATTTAACTGATGTGACATAGCACTTGTCACTTAGTTAAGAAAACTCAATTCAAGTTAATGAGCTGAAGTTTAGTTTGCTTGAGTTTATTCCTAAAAAATAGGAGTCTATATTAGTTAATTCGAGTTAAGGGAATGAATTTCAGTTGTGTGTGATGGGTTCCTAACTTTTAGGAGCCTAGGTTGAGTTAATTTCAATTTTCGAAATTTTAATTTAGTTAAATTGAGTTACGATCAATTAAACTAGTTCTAACGGTTGGAGGAACTAGTGGAAGGTCAATTTGTGGAAGTGGAACTTCAACCACACTGAGTGATCATCCAGATCATTAATCATTAAACCTAAATTAACTCATGCATGTACAGAATTCAAGTTTCCCAGTTGAGATTGGAGTTAAAGGGTAGTGTACTATTAGTTGTAAACTATTCCAAGTTGTACAAGTGGTGCATGCAGTCAGAGAATTGACCTAAAGGAACTGCGTAATCCATATGAGGGAATGTCCTAATTATTAGGGGTGCAATTCCCAAGGGAACAATACAAGGAATTAGGAGCTTGGAGGGCCTGAAAATTGGCTAAGTATTTGCAAGGTTCAATCAGTGGAGCAATGGATAAAAGATATAGGTGTAGGTTGTGCTGAAGCTTGAGAAAGCATATTGTATTCATCCATATTCTTTGGGTAATGCAATACATATAGTAAGGGGTTTTGAGTAGTTTCTTTCCCTTAGATAAATATCTATGCATGTGTGATGTTTCCTTTTGCATGTCTATGATTCTTGATTTTGATGGTGAATTTTCTTCCGTAGATCAGTAGAGTAGCTTCAAGTCTTGTGATTTGGTAAATTTCATGAGCAATATTGAATCTACACATTAATTTATACACTTCACACACTCAGGGTCTTGAATACTCCAAATATTATTGTGCATTGTTCTCCCTTTAGCATAGGCTTGGAAGAATTTAGTGTTTTCATATCCACTAGCTAACTAGAAAACTCTGATTTTTAATCTCCATTTCTTCTTGTAGACTTCCAAGAGCATTTTTTTTCTGTCCATCTAGATTTTTGAGCATCTCTTTCAAATATGGGGAGAAAAAACATTCCATAGCTTGGTTAGTGACTATGTAGAGATGATTTTTAATGTCCACCAGTTCCTTGTCTTCTACAACCTTCTTCTTGTATGACCATTCCCTAGTTTTTGGTTTGATGCGCTTTAGATTTACCTCAAATTGACTAGTATATGAAGAACCCAGTTGAGGGTCATAAAATTTCCAGTGAGAATGAATCAAACACATAAACTCCTCATCTTTGAACTAAGAGGAGTTGAAATTAAAAGGGTTGGTTGGTTTCCTAGATGTCTCTATGCTTTCTAGAAAAATGGGGAATTTTTTTATTCTCTTCCAAAACCAATCCATTGTTTTATTAGGGAGAGGCTATCCCATCAAGGCTTCAAATAATATGAAATAAATAATTCTCTTTGCAAATCTGTCTAAACTAGTATGACAGATCCACTGAAAAGGAACCAGTTTAACAAGCTCCATGTCTACCAATTTTCTCCTCTTAAGTTTTTCCAAGAAATAACTAAAAAGGGGATCCAATCTTTCCATAGGTCCCCATGATTTTGAGGAGCCCAAAGGCAAATTCAAATCCCTACCAAGGATGACGTTCTGGGTTTGGATAATGGATATATTAAATAACTTATCCCAAAACTCCTTACGATTAGGCGAAGGCCCATAAATATTGGGCAAAATAAATGAAGATTTGAGCTCCTCTGAAAAGACCTCAATGGCTAAACCTGAATCCACACCCCAAGAGTTGGAAACCTACATATTTATAGCTTTCCATGCAACTGCTAAACCCCCTAACCTTCCACTAGCATCCAAGGCCATGACACTCCACTCATTTAGCAAGGATTCTAGACAAAGAACAATAAAAATTCCATCTCCCAAAGTTTCTTGGAGAAAATTACATCCAAGATATTGACTTCAACTACTCTACCCATCTCACATTTTTTTAGGAGGACATGATAACCCCTTGCAATTAAAGGAGATACATTTAATGGGGAACTGATTCTAGTGGAAGAATATGCTCTAAGGGCCCCATGAATGGATAATTGTTTTCCAGCTGTTATTTCTTCAAAAGATTTTTCTTTAGCCATTTTCAAACAAAATTTTCTACCCTTGCTTCTGCCCTTAGTTGTGATAAGGGACATCTTTCTGAGCCCCCATGATAATGAATCATTATGGGACAAAACCGAATGTGAACAAAGATGATATACTGGAATCTTAACTGTTGAATCCTGTAATCATTCACAAAAAGGGGATGATGAAGAGGAGGAGGGAGGACTTAAGACAGAAGGGCATGGGCACATGGCCATGGCAAGATGAGGGATTCCAAGGAAAGAACAAGAGGTAGGAGGGGGAATGGCCAAATCAAGAAGCCTAAGGCACAAGGCCATTAGAGAGGAGGGCTCAGAGGTGACAAAAGGAAGAGTAGGAGATGGATGGGATAAGGGATCCAAGGAAAACTAGGAGGATAGAGAAGGGACCCCATCCTCCAATGACACCCCATTACTAGACATACCAAGTAGTGGTAAATTATATGAATTTGAAAGGAAGGAAATAAATGAGAAAGGAAAGGGTATACGAGCATATTCAAAGGCTAAAACTGGGGGAATAGCCATCAAATAAGGAGCAACAACCATTGTTGGTTCCCTGGAGGATGATTCACATATAGGAACCACACCATCTATCTTTGGCTTGGTGCCTGAAGCCTCCATCCTAGAAATATTTTCTGAGCTAATTTGACCTTGCATCAGTTCCTTGCCACTGGATAAATATTCCTTCACAAAAAAAGGAAGATCATGACTTTTAGCTAGGTGACCATATTTATGGAACTCCCTACACCTGAAGGGGATTTCTTCATAATCCAATATATGAAATTTCTCCTCCCCAATCCCTATGTTCATGTCTTCTGGAAGCCCTTCTTTGAAGTTCATATTAAGCAAGATACAGGTGAATGTCTTAGTCCCCATCTCCAAATAAGAAGAGTCATGTTCCATATAGGATCCCAGTGACTTAACTATGCCTTTGAATATTAGGGAATCCTAGTAATTAGGAGGGTGACCTGGTAAATGAACCTAAATCAGGACCATATCCAACCTCTCTTACTTGGTTTCAAAAAGAGGCATCCAAAAATCGAAAATGCTAGAAGATGAATCAATTCTCCATACCTTCTGCTATACCTTTTGGGCATTTGCCTCTTCTTGAAAGAACAAATGAATCCAACCTTAAGCTAGCAAGGACATCTCCAAAGGGCATTTGATAATGGGTGAAATTTCCTTGTCCACTTGCACTTTTAGGGTTGAAGACCTAAATTTTTGGCTCACTGCTCACCTCACCAAGGATTTTCCCCAATCTTTTGAATGTCAACGTAAACTCCCAACAACATAGAAAGGAAGTATCTATTATTCCTCTTGACGCTACAATTTATTTTCCTATTCCTTGCCTTCTTAGATTCCTCCTGATTCACCACTTCTTTTTCACGAGAGGGATCCTCCCCGAAAACCCTAACACCATTCATAGTGTTGGTTCAACCTTCTTCTGACATCAGAGCAAGGACCTCCTTCACCAATTCACATTAGTAAGATGTGAATGATAGTGTCTAAGATGGAGGACAGTCTGGAAGGGCTCTCGACAGTAAAGAACCCTCATAGTGTTCAAAACCTTCTAAAAACCCTAAGGGAGCCTAAACAAATGATATGTCTTCCTTCAAACTCTTAGATGATGAGGGATAAAACTCAGAGCTAGAGAACCTTAAAAGAGATT
The DNA here is from genome assembly GCA_000404065.3 of Pinus taeda. NCBI lineage: Eukaryota > Viridiplantae > Streptophyta > Pinopsida > Pinales > Pinaceae > Pinus > Pinus taeda. The sequence continues at coordinate 2,779 of APFE031639757.1, read as the reverse complement.
TTGCAACCCTTGACAACAATCCTAAAGCCCCGAGCTAGCTGAAACTAGAGAACCTAAAAGAAATGATAGTGAGGCTAGAGTTGGAGCCTTTGAACTGCCAGATGACTGCTCTATCAGCTACCTAACTTTACTTTCAAAAGTGCTAGCATGGTCAAAAGTCACGACATGGTCACTCTCTTAGGTGACTTCCATATGTGAATGGATAAAATCCATGGGGATAGCCCAAATTTGTTGAAAACCCAGGCTCCTCTGATGCAAATTCCAGTAAATCCTCCTCCACCATGTGGGTCCATAAGGGAACAATCGACATATGAACTAAAGAGCTTATTTGACGTGTAGTAGTGTGTCGTCAGAGAGTTGTTCATGGCAAATATCTATATACTTTAAAATACATCATATGAATAAAAAAATTCAGGCTTATCATTTAATGTTTCTATGCATTTTAATAAAGGTATTGGAGCTTGGCATTATCAAGAGCTTGTTCACTCTATCTCATATCTATACCCTACCCTGGTTTGACATTTCCTTGGCCATTTCTCCACTAATTATTAATTTCTCTCATTTATAACTTTCTTATCCACCTCATAAAAATTTAACAACTTATAAAATAAATAAATAAATAAATAAATATTTCCAATATCTATTTATTTTTATTTTTTAATTCATTTAATTTCATATTATATTATTAATTCCTTCGCACGAATTGATTTTAACAATACGTATTAAAAATGTGTTATATATATATATATTTCTTTAAATATTTTTCCTTTTATAATATATAGCATCTTTAGTAACAACCTCACTACTTTCAATATAATAAAATAAATAATAATATAATAAATATATATAATAATATTATAACATTGATTACTATGCACTAATACTATGAGGATATACAATAATAAAACTATAAAACTAAATAAAGCAACAATAAAACTAAAAATAAAATTTTTAAAATCTCTACGATAATATTTAGCAAATTGACAAGTGCGCTTTCTTAATCTATTTAAATCATTGTTTGAACACAATTAAAGTTACGTTTCGTCGTAATCATGCTCGTTTTAGATGGCTTATTGTATTTAATTTAATAATTGTAGATTTATTTTAAATCTACATGTATTAAGTGTCGATAGAATTAAGGGTATAGATTTTTTTTCCTTTCGCTCCACGTTATATATTGTTAAGAGAATTAAAATATATATTTTATTCATTTTAAGTATTGAAATTATATATTAAGAAATTCGATTTTTATTAGTTTATTAATCTAAGTTTAAGATGTTGATTTTTCTTTTTTAAATAATATCTACTTCATAGAGTCTACCTTTTTGGCTCGTTATTAACTTATAAAAAAATAAACATTTTTCTAATTTCATTACTATATTATTTCAATTCCATTACAATGCCATGAATTCGTTACGTTTCTTAAAACAAATTATTTAAGTTAACTTTTTCTGATGTCAAGTATCTACTAGTAATGTAAAATAATTGTTATTATCATTTTTAAGTTTACGAAAGGTTTTTGGCGTAAATTATATGATATTTTATTTGTCGACGCGTTTCGAACCAACCAGTGTGGTTCATCGTCAGGACAAGTTGAAGAATCAGATGATCAAGCTTTGCATGTTAAATAATTAGAGCAGAACCTCCAACGACTATAATTCTTGACCAGGCAACCACTATATTGACCAATGACTAAATTTCACTGGAGATCAGTTAACAAGACCAAGGACAAAAAAAAGATAATTTAATATATTAAATTAGAAGAGGAACACATGACTTCACCTTTTATATATATATATATATAAGATTTTATATGGTTATTAAGTTAATAGCTAGTTATCAAAGGCATTAACTATTTAAAAATATAAATAATAGAACAAGTAAAGAGATAGAAAAAATAAGATTATATATTTAAATATCATATTAAATTAATGGTTATATCGAATATACCTAAAGGTTTTAAACTACTTTATAAAATTATAATATAATTATAAGTATATATATAATAAATGAATTCTTCTTAAGATAAAAGTTAGTATAAAAGGATATTAATAGTTTAAAAATAACTATATTAGATAAGTTCAAGGGTGAAAATAATAAAATATAAAAATTATTTCGATATAATAACCATAATCTAAATGTTAAACTTACTTATTATTATACAAGTAATTATATTTCTATCAGTTTGTTAAATTGAGAGCATAAACAAAAAAACCGGTGAGGGGGAAAAAGGAAAGAAAAAGGCGACTTAGGAAGGAGTTGCTGGACCCGAACGACTGACTATTTCGCCATCCTCTCTATTGAAGATTGGTCAGCCTCTTATCATTATTAATGATGTGACCTAGGTTAAGAGCTAAGTTACAATAAAGTTTTAATAATCTAAGATAGTTAGTAGTATATAGTATAGAGATTGATAGAAATTAAAACAAATTTGAAATTGTATTTTAATTAAAAATATGATTTTTTGTTTTTTTTAATAATTCTTATAAATGATAAGAGGAAGATTGATTTTAGATTTTTTCTACCATAAATATTTTTTTTTTGCAGGAACCATTATGGGGCTTTCATTGACTATGTAGAGCCTCTAACTTACACCTCATCATCCACTATTACCTACTGTTTTTCATCACTTACCTCTCTCTTTTGCCTCATTTTCAATGTAAAACCACCCAGATCATTACATTAGATGTCACTAAGCATGATCAAGTGAGCTTTGCTAATGTGTGACTGTTTTGTTTAGATTTTGACATATTTACAGGCATTCCGCAGCCATCTGCCG
>APFE031639754.1:0-10144 GCA_000404065.3 Pinus taeda | reverse complement strand
ATTTAATCGTTTGCCTTGTTTGTGTTTGCAGGTTTGTGACAAAGGAACTTACTTGGATCGAAGGAGCAAAGGCATCCCCAAACTTGCGTTGGACATGAGGTAGGCCTTAAACACATTTGTTTGTCATTATTTATAAAGCGCATTTAGAGAAAGATAGTGTCTGGTTGGTTTGTTTGTCATTAGGTCTTCATTACATTCTAGGAAGGTCTATCTTGTCCGCAAGATCGACTCATTCCACGTGACATAAGCTACATAATTAGGGTTTAAAAAAATAGGAAAACTAACCCCACGTAGTCGTCGAAGGCATTATGTCAACCTTGATGGTGGGTGTATCAAAATAAAATGAACAATTTACAAAACAAATGATCATTGGCAGCATGTTCATCAGTTCAGGAAGATCACCATATCATGGTAACTGCATTGGAAACAAGTGTTCTAGGGTTTCCAAGAACCTTGTACATGTTCCTCTTCTCTTTCATTATAATGTAAACATTTCTCATCATAATGCCAGTAACTATACTGAGCTTGATTTGAGCATGTAATAATCATTAAGAATGAGAGAGAAGTGAGGAAGTTCAATATTCATGAGGGTATATCAAAGGTCATAAAAAGAGGTGAAGATTCACCCTCCTTACCTCTATAAACATATCCTCATGCCTCATTGTAAAGGGACGTTAGCACTTGAGCGTAGACTAGGAGTACATAGTTGATATGTACTTGAGAGCTAGAGGCAATTAGCTCTAGGAAGCTTGTAGGTTGAGCTATGGAAAGGCTAGGGTTTCTCATTGAATAATGGAATGAGCACCCCATGTTCAACTATTAAGCTTTAATGTCTTACATTACTTGTACTTGTGTTCACAACAACACTATCAAGAATTTGTTTGATTTCAATATGGATTATTGTGCATCTTTGTGATGGTTGTATTGGCTTTCTTGTATTTACATCATGTTTGTGTGTGTTCTTTCATGTGGCCATATGCTAATGGATTCATTCTTAGCTTATAGCTTTCATGTTCACTTTTAATCCATGCTCACTCATTCCACGCCATGATGGTGACCTATTGTGAACTAATTTACAATTAACCTCTAGAATTAACCTCTGGAATTATCCTATTCAATTATTTTTGAGATGGTTTCAACTCACTTATCCTTCTTGTGGCATGATTTTCATTGTTATTATTGTTGCATCCTTGTATCATGTTCTGCAGGTTATTAATCCTGGGTTGCTCTAACTCCCATAGCCTAGGAATTTATTTCTTACTCTTACTGTAAGAACAGCTAGAAGAATAACATTCATGGTGGTAATCGTGCCCATATACCAGATGGGGATCCTATCCCAAATGGTGTGAGGTCTAATTGGGACTTCACACTAGGGAGACCCCCTAGATGTTAGCAGTATATTCCATCATGTCAGTAGATTTTTGGCACTAGAAGGAGGGCTAGATGACAAGCCCCTTGGATCCTGCAGTTTAGTTTCATATCTATAAATGGCTTTGTGATGAATCTCCATCCCAAGCTATTTTTCTAAAGACATAAACCTTTTGTTGCCCACATAAATAGTTTATCTCTAATAATAGTGGAAGTTTGATGGTGAGGGTCGAACAACTATATTTGGACATATGTTCCAAGTCATTAGCTTTTGTCACTCTAACAAAATACATTGCAAGGATGTTATGGGAAGATTGTTCACCCTCACTCTTGAAGGTCACGTTAAGAAATGGTGCCACATGTTGCTGATTGATTCAATTCATTCGTTTGAACAACTCATCAGTGAGCTCCATCGAGCCTTTGACATGTACGATTTTCAATATGTGTTTAAAAGGATAAATCAATTTAGAATGAAAACTGAAGAATCATTAGAAGATTTTGTTGGTAGGTTTCGTAACGCCTTCCTCCCACACTTACCCAACCTAACTAGTCCACCAAGGTAAATGTGTGATGAAGAGTTACTATGATATGATTAAACTCCCCAAGTATAGTTAAGGAAGTGGAATAAAAAAAACAAAACCAAACTGATCTTCCTCAAGAGCTACAGGACCCCAGGGACTAACCAAGCACTCCAAGTTCCCAACCCCTGAGCTAACTTTCCTTTTAAGTAAACTATACCCCCAATCGCTCCCATGAAAAACCATCCATATGACTGCAACCCTCTAATTGCTTCCACAACTAGGCCTCCATGTGATTGTAGTATTTTTCAAGTAGTTATGTGCCAACGACCTTGGATTTTGAGCCACTTTTTGCAGGGCTAGGACTCAGGCCTCTACCTAGAACTTAATGAAATTATCAGAAATGATAAGTAACAATAAGACAAGACCCCCAATGTAAAAACTCAAACAAGGACCTGGCCTAAATCATCTTGAACATGATAGTAATTTCATGAAACACATCACGAACATGTAATGTATAGGTCATAAAAACACATATAAACATAGGGACCTCATACTTATCTAAGATTCGTCAATAAGGTCCAATGCCCTCTAAAAATAGTGGAATTATCATATATTAGATCATTCATTCACTAATTAAAACATGATGAGAGCCATAACTAAAGTATGTCATAAAACCATGCGTATAACCACAATATAATTAGATAAATAACAATAATAGAACAATCATTAAAGACACATAATAACAAGTATAAATACTCATGAAATACAAGAGGAAAAAAACCCTTATTAACATATGAAAATCCAACCAAGTCATGTACTTCCATGTACCACTCAACGATAGATTGGGTTGAACAAAATATTTCTTTCAACTAATCACCCTTGTGCCATATTCCAAGCATGAATGTGAGATCTCATGGAATAAACCAAGAAAACCAAACCAGGGCTCCCAGAGGCCAAACAACCTCAACCCTCAACTAGTGATTCCACCTCACAGTCAGACATCACTAACCATCACCAGATCGGTCTCTACCCAAGCTGTCTAGGGCTCTAAAGTGTTTGTTCCAACCCAGCTTCCAAGACTAGTAACTCAACCCACAACTGCCATTGGTTTCTGGAGCATTGGTCCAACCAAGGCTTCCAGGACTAGTAACTCAACCCACCAAGGGCTCTTGAGCATTTGTCCAACCAAGGCTTCTAGGACTAGTAACTCAACCCAAGATGTTATAGGGCTTCGAGAGCATTTTTCCAACCAAGGCTACAGGAACTAATAACTCAAACCACATCCATAAGGAACATGAGCACCAACCATAACATAAAATATAAAAGACATAACACCATGGTTATCTAGGAAATGGTTAGGTTAGGAAAAACCATTGTCAATCTAGGAAATAATCCATGCCAATGACATATCATAACCAAATAACCACATGCATATGCCATGCATGTTGAAACTTCGAAGGAAATCATACATGCAACTCAATACCTACAAGAAAAACCCGTTGTAGTTGTTGATACCGATGTTCCCTTGGGTTTTCCTTCACTTCTTTTTCCTTCTTTCTTCAAATCCAAAGTATGCCACAATGCTCCATTATGAGAGAGATAGAGTACAATGAGTGTGCTAAATATTGAACTGACAAAAGTTGTTTATTAATCCTCATAATCCTTTTTATTAATGAGGCCTTTATTTTCTTCATTTTCCATTATTTTCCTTAAATTTCCTCCTCACATGCAGCCTCTAACCTTTCGCCTTCCTTTTCTCCTATTTTCCATTATTTTTCATAAATAAAATGCCAATAAATTCCTCATGCCTTTCCAAATCCTTTTCCATTGCCTTTTCCAATTTCCATAGCCATTAATTAATCACAAGTGATCCCCGTCACTATGTTTTTTCCCAACATTAATCTTGGAATACGTGTCCCATGACCTTGATTATTATTTTTCCTTTATTAACTTTATTACATGAATTTTTAACTTGGGATTGTTATAGAACCTTCCCCCTTAGGGAAACACCGTTCTTGGTGTTCAATGACACCGATAACTAGCAAGATTGTTCAAGAGAAAAACACACTGCCCATGGAGCTTTATAAATTGGCTCGTTGCAATATTTACAATGAATAACATTTGAAAGAAAACCAACATGATAAACATAACAACATAACAACATGACACCCATACCGCTTATTGAAGCTTTATAACACAACTCATTGTGGTATTTACAATGACAACCATATATAAATATGTACATATACCAAAAATGCTTTGTCTCAATCGGCAAACAATGAATGATACATAGCCCGCATTTGATCAACCATTTCCCATGTAGCTTCATCGGGCCCAAATTTCTTCCACTACACTTTAACTTGATCAATTTCTCGATTCCAAAGCATGAGCATCTTTCTCTGTAAAATTCATTGACGTTTCAACTAGAATTATCCTTCTAGTTCCACCTACAATAAAGACTAATCAATCACATGATCCACATATTTCACATATATTTTAAGAAATTAAACATGGAAAACATAATGTATTTTCACTATTAGAGGAAATGAAAGTCAATAGGTCACTGGTCAAGGATCTCAAAAGGCTCGCAATATTGAGGTGCCAGTTTTACACATGACCCAATCCTCAAGGAGCTCTTCTTGGGCTTGATGTGCAAGCACACATTTTCCCCAACTTGAAACTCCTTAAATAACTTGTGTTGATCTACTTAATTTTTTTGCCCTTCCTATGCTGTCTTTAGATTCTTCTTGATTAACAACATTTCCTGTTCCATCTCTGCCAACATGTTTGGTCCTATCAATACCTTATTCACTAGACACTCCAACGGATGGGAGTATTACAACTCCACCCAGAGAGTGCCTCAAACAGACTCATCCTTAGTGACTCCTCATACCCATTGTTGTATGAAATCTCTACTAGTGGAAGATACTTTTCCCACTTTTGTTGTTGATGCATCACATACATCCTCAACATGTCCTCCAGAATTATGTTGACCCTCTCTATCTTCCCATTTGTCTATGGATGATAAGTTATTTTGATGGCCAAATTTGTACCCAAACCTACAAATAACTCCTTCCAAAACTTGGAAGTTAACTTAGCATCCATGTTTGACACAATCTTCTTCAGAACACCATGAAATCTTACTACATCTCTTATGAAGACATGTGCTACATCATTAGTTGAATAAGTATACTTCATTGGAATGAAGTGTGCTACATTTTTCAGCGTCAGTATTGTAGCAAGGATGCTGCAACTCCTGGGCTACCATATTTACTTATCAACCTGGGGTTCATACAAACTTGGAGGTGACAGTGCTAAATGCTCAAGTAGAAGTGAAGGTCTTTCCTATTGTTAGGGTTCATCTGGCAAGAGACCCTAGGGGTTCCAAGCCAAACTTCTATAGAGGTAGAAGAAGCTTGATTCTTTGAGGGAAGAAGAGAAAATATATTCTGAGAGAGCTACTCTACTGCAGTAATGAAGAAAACAACATGTAATGATAAATCACACCATATCCTAATTAACCATTTAAACAACTATGCTAAGAAGAATTGCTAAATCAACACTAACCTAATGTTGCTATCTAAGTTACAACAATAAAAAGCATCAAACCATACTAATGTGTAAGCAAGGAAACTAAACTAAATCTATTTTCATTTTTTTGGTTTTTTTTTGGTGTTTGCGATGATCAGACAGTGTTGGGGTTTGATTGAATAACCAAATCAAAGATCAAGGGTGGTAGCATTTAAATGATACGTAGAACAAAGTTCGGGAAGGAGTCAAGTGGAAAAGCAATCGAAGATCGAAATCAACGAAAGGAAGACACAATGAAGCAGCAGTGCACAGGAACCGTTGGATCAGTCGAGAACAATATTAACAGGAGATGAGTGGCAAAGATCTTATCACATCAGATTACGTGAATAGATGGATGAGAAGGATTAATGGGAGATGAATGGCGTAGATCTTATTGTAGGGGATTAAGTGAATACATGGATGGATCAATCAATGAACATGATTAATGAAAGATGAATGGCGAAGATCATATCGTAGGGGATTAAGTGAATAGATGGATGGATCGATCAACGAACAGGATTAACGAAAGATGAGCAACGAAGATCTTATAGTAGAGATTAAGTGAATAGATGGATGGACCACATCAAATCATGTGTCAGCAGAAGCGGGAAAACATGTGAAATGATGGAGTGGTCTTCGTAGGGGGTAAGCAGTTTCTCACGCACCCCCAAAGATGTAAGTGGAATTACTAAATTTTACACTATTAGCCTAAGTGAGTGACACGTAGCATGAGAAAACTACTTTTCTCGTGTGCTCTTGATTAGATATTAGCCGTGTGAGAATGCGCGCGAGATTTTGCAATAGTCGTTGGATCACACATGATTGATAAATGGTGGAGATTGGCCAAGCTAGTTGGCGATCGGGTGACGCGATAGCTATTGGATCAAGTGAGACAGATTGATGGTGGAGATCACCCAAGCTAGTTGGCAAGCGAGTGACACAATGGAGTAGTCTTCATAGGTGGCACATGGGCTTCACTTTGGGAGCAATACCATAGGACGTGGGTTCATATTGGGTGATATTTATTGAGGAAAAAATGACATAATATATTGGGGGATATATATGGGGAGAGGGTTTTTTTATTAGTAGGTATAAAAAATGGAGTCCAAAGTTAATGAAAAAATATAAAGGGGTATAAAAAATGGTAATGAAAAAATAGATACCTACAATATCTAGTGAAAGTAGGGGTTTTTAAACTGTGAAGGTGTATTGGGTTTGTATTGGTTGGGGGTTAAATACTGTGATTTTTAGAGGTATTTTCCAATATGTAGTGAAATTAAGGGTATTGTTTAATATGCCATGAATGCACGTGATATGTCAAAGGTTCATTGAGTGAAGCCCCCATGATAGGTGGTAACAAATATCTCACGTGCCCTAAGAGTTGTAAGTTGTATTTCTAAATTTCACGCGATTAGACTAAGTGAGTGACACGTAGCATGGGAAAAACACTTTTCTCGCATGCTCTTAGTTGGATATCAGTCATGCAAGACGTCACACAATATTGCGTGATAGCCGTTGGATCAAGCAAAATAGATCGACAATGGAGATTTGGAGTGCCTAAATTCAAACATTGAAATGAATGACACACGGTTGATTGAGATTGGTCAGGTTTGTTGTAGATTGGATGGTAAGGAAATCTACAAGTATACTCTGATTAAGACGTGATTTATTAGCTTCCGCCTATATTATGCATGAAGAAAGTGTTGAAGGAAATGAGAATATGAGTGAAATCTTATTACAGAAAGAGAGTGATGGAAAAAAATGAATCAAGACGATAAAATCCCAAATCTCATGCAAGAACTAGAAATCTGTGTCTTTGGGGTTGCTAAAGAGTCTCTTCCTCAAGTCATGGTCCCAGAGGGAGGAGGTGAGGCTGAGACACTTGTTAACAACCTTCTGGTGATATTTTTATCCTTGCTAAGCTGCTAATTGAAAGAAGGCACAAATGGAGGCAAACTAAAACATAACCAAGCTATGCTACACTGTGTAATGGAAATTCAGCTACTTAAGCAAATGAATGATTAAACCATGAATATATGCACTACACTACTGTAATGGAAATGTAACCATTTAAGAAAATGAACGATTAAACCATGAATCTATGCTAGCATACATGTACAATAAAGAGGAGCCTTAGCTGCTAGGGTTGGGCTCTAACCCAAGAGCTTCAACCCTTTGAGTTAACTCAGTGCTGGCTCAAAACAAAACTCATTCTTATTATCAAAACAATGGATTACATAAAAAAATGTCACAAGTCTTGTAGCTTGAAAATAGAGTAAAGTTTTACAATCAAAAGTCAAAATCCTACTGAGGTCCTAGGCCTCTCTACTTATATGTCTGAAGTATCCAATGAATTCCTTAAAATTAGGGAGGCTTGACTCCCAAACTCGAGATAAACTAGTGCTTTGACTTTCATCTGCTCAACTGCCTTCTAGTCCTCATGATTTGGTTGTTCGCACTCTGAGCTGATGGATGAATATTCGAATGGAGGGGTAGTAAATAAGGAGGATTTACCTCCTATAATTCCTCTCCCTTGTCCCATTCGAGTTTTGACCAAGTTATTTTCCAAAATTCCTTGCTTTTATCCTTTAATCCCGTATTAAATGCACATTAGACCACAAAGCAAAATATCCAAATCTAACTCATCTCATAAACAAAATATAATCAAAAGTATGGAATAAGTTGTGAGAATAGCTAGTTTGACTAGGCTAGGAGGTGAATTAAGGCCCATATAATTACCTAATGATGAGGCTCATCATCACCCCCTACTGAAAGTGTTGCTCATCCTCTTAGCAACTTAGTCAATGTACATGTCCTTCATGGCTCTGGTAGCCTCTTTGACATCCCCTGCCTCTGTTGTGGTCTCTTCTTCTTGTTCATAGAAGCCTTCTTTCCTTTCTACTTCTTCCCACTGCATCTTTTCCTCTTCTTCTTTTCTCCCTTCTAGCATCCCTACGAGTAGTGGTGGACTGAGTTTTAGGCCTATCTAATTGACCTTAAACCTTTGCATTGATTACTTATACATAGGTGTCCTGTTGAGTGCCTCTCTTGACCTTTGAGGGGAGTGATATTCTCTGCTCTTCAAGCTGTGTGGCAGTGTGTTCCATCTCCTTAAGCAGGCATGTATACCCTCATCTCCTAGTAGCCCAAACATATCCTCCAAATGTGAAATTTCTTGCTCTTGGGAAGCCCGATATCTAGGTGCCAGTTGAGGATCATTTGCAATTAGATTATGGGTGCGGATTAGGGCCATCGGATTTGATTGTTCAGCTCTGATGAAAAGAGGTTCATTTTTCTCTTTGGCCAATATTATTTTCATATTTGCATCCCTTGACTCCTCATGGTTCATCCGTGATGCCAAAGCCATTAATTGTAGATCTCCTAGCTCGACATTAAGATCCAAAACATTCATGTCTATGAGGGCCATGTTGTTGAAGTAAAACTCTGCCATTTTGGCCCTATCCTCTAGTTTACTTTGATCAAAAAGATCAATAAACTGCCTATAGTCCTGAAATGGCATGGTTCCCCTTTGTGCTAGTGTTTAATCTGAAATTGCAGCCATTGTTCTCTAAGGTAAAGAGCATAGGATTTAGCTAGCATCCTACACTGGATGGCCTCCAAGGAGAGGCTGACCATACATGCTAGTTGGTTTTCCCTTTCCTGCAACTTTCCTCTCAGCCATGCATTTTCCCTCTCAAGCTGATCTCTCCTTATTGCTTATCTGTCCCTTTGTGTAGGGGAATCTTCAACCTTAATAGGGATTTTTGTTGATATTTGTGGCTTCCATTGTTTGATTCTTGTGCTCTTTCTTGTTCTAAAATATAGAGGGGGTTGCCTCCTTCTTTTCCCTTTTTTGTTGACTAGGGTGTTGAGAGCAGTAAGGGTAGTTGTTTCCTCCCTCTCAGGGGCCTCTAGAGACACCCTAGGTGTCCCCTCCTTGTGTTCTCCCCCTTCTATTTCAATGCCTTATTCCTCTCTGTTTTTCTTATCTTCTTCCTCTTGTTGTTCTTTCTCATCTCCATCAGTTTCTTCCATCATTTCTGTTGCACAAAAATTGTCGCTTTGACATTCTGCTATTAGTGTGAGTCTATCATCACTCATACCTTCCTCCTTTGCAAGTCTTAAACCTCAGTTCTTCATATCAAGCCTTGAAAATAAGAGAAAGACCTTAAAAATCTCTAAAACTTTGGTTCCACACTTTCTCTTAGCATTACCTATGGTCCCACACCTATTGGTTATGTCCCTTGCGCACCTGACCACTCTGTATTTGTGTTATGGGTGTGGACCCCTGTAAAAGTTGAAAAGGCACAAGTACATTCTTAAAAACTCACTTTGAGTCATTTCTGGAAACTTTTAGAGGAAATATTGAGGTGGAAAGTTCGCTCCTTGAGGGTTCATGCATCCTATACCTTAAGGAGCTAACCCCTTGATGTGAGGAACTTATACCTTTGAAGGAGGACTCTATCCCTTCAATGGTGGACCTGTAATCTCCTTCTTTTGCACTATAAAATGAAGCATTGGGCTAGTTACTTGGGAGGTTGAAAAGATGAATATTTTTTAGGGTAAATGCTGCTGGAACTTAGTCTTCCTAATTGAGCTTTTGAGAGGAGAGATTACATACCTTTTGATCTCATTTGGAAGAGAGTGAGGCTTGTCAAAGTAGAGGAGATTCTTGTTTGGACCCT
>APFE031639749.1:138409-151986 GCA_000404065.3 Pinus taeda | reverse complement strand
TTAGGGAGTGAGTGAAGCTTGTCAAAGTAGAGGAGACTTCTTGTTGGACCCTAGGAGGAGCTTGTACAACGTCAAGGCAAAGGTTGTAAGGTTCTTCTCCTTTTGAATTAATACAATCAAGCTTATTTTTCTCAACAAGTATCTCATGTTATTTGTTTCATGGACTCCTTGACTTTCATGTTAAATATGTTTTATAATATTGGATATTCAGGTGCTATTTAATCGTTTGCCTTGTTTGTGCTTGCAGGTTTGCGACGAAGGAATTTACTTGGATAAAAGGAGCGAAGGCATCTCCAAACTTGCGTTGGACATGAGGTAGGCCCTTAAACACATTTGTTTGCCATTATTTATAAATCACATTTAGAGAAAGATAGTGTCTGGTTGGTTTGCTTGTCATTAGGTCTTCTTTAGATTCTAGGAAGGTCTATCTTGTCTGCAAGATCGACTCATTCCACGTGACAAGAAGAGGGTTGAAATTTTTGTGAAGGAAGCTTGCATGTAATCATCTTTTCAGCGAATACAGAGACAGGATTGCAGTTATTTTCAAGGAACTCTAGCCCAGTGAGTTCATGGTGCTTGTACTTCATTATTTTTTTTCTCATGGTATAAACATATTTATCTACATTATATCTTTTCTTTCTATGAATGCCTTATAATAAAATACACAGAATTCTTGTTTTTCAAGCTTTGTTATCTAGTTTTCATAGTTATGTGTATCTTCCTAAGCTAATGAAATCATGTTTATTTGTGCTCATTAGTTTCTTCCACACTATATCCTCTATACTACACTAACAATACTCAAAATACACCATGGCTTCTGATATCTAGATCCTTCTCATATTTGCTCCTGCACTCCTACAGCCTAGACCTATTTGTGACTCCAAACCCTAAGTTCAGCAAACCCATAAAACCAAATTTTCACAAACAAACAAACAAATACACATATTTGGCCTAAAATTCATTTGCTTTAAATTCATATCACTGATAAAAGACTTAGAGAGATCCCTTTCATGCTTAGTAGGGCTAGCTACTAAGCTGAAGTGGTTTGAGGTTACCTTTGTCGATTTCCTTTTCAGCCTAGGAGATTGTAAGGATTAACATTTATGGCGCCGCTATCAGGGAGCAAAAGGTCATATCTTCCCTGGGAAAGAACGACAAGGATCAGATCTGATTGCTAATGGTGAACAGTGATCAGACACAAGAAAGGTTGTGCATCTTTCACCTGGCGACTCTAGTGTCGAAGAATCCAAAGGTTCAGAACTTTCATGGCGACTACACTGATAAAAAACCGGTAGTTTTAAGAACTTCTTGGTGTCTTTATTGTTTTCAAGATGGATTCAACTACTCGAAGGTATGCTCCTATGGATCGAGCTCACATTCTTGGTTTTCCAAATCAAATTCCTTGTATACATTGGAAAACAAGGCTGCCAAAGTTTAAAGGTTAGGATGGAGAAGATGCTAGTTTGCATTTGGTCAAATTTCATTTTAATATTCACAGAGTAAAGGCTAAGTTTCGTTAAGATTGTCTGATGAAGATTTTCATGGTTACCTTGAAGGAAATGGCGATGAAATGGTATGAGAGTCTACCATTTGCTACTTTATATTCTCTAAAGGATTTTCATTCAGTTTTCTTTCAACATTATCAAAGCTGCAATTTTTCCTTATCAATGATGGATAGCTATTGTGAGATTTCTGAAAATTTCATTAAATTTTTTGAAAATTCGTATGCGGATGAAGAATGTATGGAAGAAGATATATTGGAATCCCTTTATGATTTTTCTTCCCAACAAGAATCAGCAGTTTCCTCCTTGAATGAAATAGACTAGGATCAAAATAGAGAAAGGCCTACTCCTGATCTTGAAAATGAAAATCACCAAGCCAATGTTGATTTCTATAAAAGTCAGTTGTATCCTCTGTCTGAAGATGAAATTGATTATATTTTGAAAAAACATGTTACAGACCAAGTTAAGGCAGGTTTGCAGTGCTCACACAGTCAAGATTGTGTGAGTAAAATAAAAATCTAGGTTTAAATGATGACAATCATGAGACTAATGAAAGTATACATGAATTTGTTGTGAGTAAGCCAATTTTTGATGAAGATTTCTTGCAAGAAAATCATTTAACAAGAACTATTTTATTTCATGAAAAGGATAGGGCTGACCTGCTTAATAATCTTGAAGAATTTGTTTTGTTCAAGGATGATTTATAATATGAAATGGAAGAGTATGAGTCTGAAATAGATAGTATGCCAGAGATAGAATCAGAGTTGCTCATGCTTGAGAACTTTACAGCCAACATTCAGGTGGCAGAAAGTCATATTTCCTTATGCCTTCCCATGGATCAACAACCAAGTATTCTTTCAGATCAAAATGAAAGGAGTACTTGTATTTTTGTTGGATTTCAAGACAAGGTAATATTTCAGAATTTTAAGGATCCTTACACTGATTTGTTGCAACCATCTGGAAAGATGAATTTTCTTGTGTTTATGGATCATGAGCACATGTTCAGTGGACACTTGGGGTTTCCTAGCTTTTGTTTGTTCTACCTGCTCAAGGAAAGTACAAGCGGAATTCAAGTAAGTAGCCACTTGCTAGATTGGTTACACTAGAGGGATCATTACACATGATTGTATATACATCTTCAGTGGGTGGGCGATTATCATCAATATTTGAAGCCCGAGGTGAAGGCCCTAAGATCCCGATGGTTTGCTGCCATGAGTAAGTTCAGTTAGTATGTTTTTTATAGTCAAGTCGGTCAGCTAGTCAGTCATTTTTCAGTTTGGGTTTAGTCTTTGAATTCTGACTCCATTGTTGAATGGATAAGGCTACTTGGTCTACGGTCTTCTTGACACTTCCAAGGAGTTGCCATCCCCAATTGGAGCCAATGTTAGTGTCAGTCTTGTTATCCTGTCACCTAGATCAAATGTGCTTTTACTATGCTTGTTAGGGTGTCAAGTCAATTTTTTGTCATTTCAGTGAATCTTCAAATAAAAATTTGGTCATTAGTTGTTGTGCCTAGGTCGCTACTTCTCCCTTCACTTACCCATGGTCTTCATCACTCATCATGTTCATTGTCTTCTTCGAGGTATCATATCTTCATTTAAGTGTCTTGGGTCATGAAATGGTTAAATTCCTCATTTTAGGTCATGGTCTAAGGTTTCACTCCATGTGTCATCATGATACCATAGGTCAAAAAAAAAGCATTTCCATCATGTAATCTAGTGGGTAAAGGGAGTTAGCAGCTTAGGGAAAGAAAAATAAAGGTAAATGTAATGTTTAATTTCAAATAATACAATGTTGTAGTACACTATCTTGCCTCATCATTCCTCGTAGGGACATGTTTGCTTCAAAATATTTTTCTGACCCAATGGAGAAGGATTTTACAAAAGTGAAAGAGGTTTGTGTCCATTATAGTCCAAGGAACAAAAACCTCCTTAATTTTATGCACAGGTGTTGTTATTTGAAATAAATTCCCAAAATACACTTGCTACGGGATAGTTGCTGCACTTCTGGACAGCCTGACTTCAAGACAATTTTTTAGGGGTTTGGAGCAGGTGTTGGCAGTGCTTAAGGACTTTATTGTGTATCAGACATCCTAATATTTTCAATCATACATTCATATCATTATTTGGATTAGCTTAAGGCATCCAAAAGTGCTCTAAAAGTTAGAGCTTCTCTTTTGTGAGAGACACCGTGGGTTTTGGAGTGACCTTGGGAAAATTAATTTTTCCACCTGATGGAGTGTCCAAATTGCATTCTTAAGGAGTCTATCTCATAGAAGACTTCAAGATATTTCCAACGAGCTATCAAGTTCACAATTTCGATCAGTTTAAGGCCTCCAAAAGTAGTTTGGAAGACCGGTGATGTGCTCAGAAAGACTATGTTGCGCTTGGAGGCCTGGCGCTGCACTTAAGAACACTAGGTTGCGCTTGGGCCAGAGTAGCTAAAATTGCCTGAAGCTCACCCAAACTCAATTTTTAAGCTTGCTCACTTGTTTTATTGCAATCCTAAGCTGAGCTACAAGTAAGTACACCACCTTACTTACTTTTTTAATTTGCAAAGTCAATTCATGCCAAAGCTTTCTTCAATTAGGGTTTTTCAGTGAATTTCTCATGCAAAAATGATAGGGTTGATGATGGCCATTTTCCTTTATTGATTTTTAATAGGTAAAACCTTACCCTACACCTTTATACATATTTGATATGCCATGTAAAGCACTCAATCAACCTCAGAACATAATTTTACCTCACTAAGATTGAAACCCTAGTTCATTCCTGGGGGTTTTGGGCACTTTCCCTAAAAACTTTGTTTTTTTCCTTTAACAAGCACATTATTCCTTCATTTCTCTTCCACTCATTTTCATCGACTCTCCAAATTTCATTTCCACCTCTTTCAAACCTCCTTTACCATTTTTTCAAACTCCACCTTCACATCACTTCATTTTCCACTCATACCTCACTGTTTTTTCCCTTTTCCTATCATCTAGGCTTTTAAAAAATGAAATGATATTGCTTCACCAAGCCATCACCAAGACACATCAGCACATCCTATTGAAGTAGGGTTATCAAACAAATGAGAGGAGGTTCCCAAGGCACCTAGGCCTGAGGTGACCAAAACATGACAGAGATGAAAAGGACTTGTGTTTGCTTCTCATGGTGAGAAAGGGGCCAAGCCTTCTTCATCAACAAAACAAGGATTGGAAGCCAAGGATAAAGACATAGTTGAGCATGAGTTTGAACTTATCGATTTAGAGGTAGAAGATCATACTTCAATCGTGCAACAGACAAATATAAAGAAGGACTATCAAATCAAGGAGCTAACAATCAATATGGAAAGAGAAAAATATGGCATTTCATTCCTTGAACAGGAGAATAGTCAGCTCAAAGCAAAGGAATTGATCATGGAAAAAGAACAAGCCAAGTTATTGCAGCAGGTTGGCAAAGGAAAAGAGATCATGGAATCAAGCGAGCCTGAAGGATCAAAAAGGAAAGGAAAGAAAAACAGGCCAAGAACAAAGGGCCTAAAGAAGGCATTGCAAGAAGAGGAAAAACACATTCTATTGAATGAAGACCCAGACCTAGAGGATAGGATTTCCCTAGAGGTTCATCAAGACAAGGAATATTGGCTCAATAGGGTGAATGAACACTTGTAGAAGCTCCTTAAGAAGGCAAACAGGGATAATCAGTTTCTCAAACACATGGCGCATCACTATCAAGCTCAACACATGATCGTCAATGTCAAAGTAAAACAACTTGAAAATAAGCTCAAGGAGGCCAAAAAATACCCAAAGGATGAATGGAACTTAGAGATGCTTGCTGAAGCATCAATGAAGCTATACAAAACATGTTTTTACACCTTCCCTCCAATTTTGAGCAAATTCTGATCATTTTGAGTTTTTGAGAAATTTTGGTCCAAGTTCATAAATTTAGCTGGATTTTTCCTTAGGCCTCCATTTGAGTAAAGGTCTACATTTTTAGAAAGCTCTTGCCATCCTCTAAAAACCCATTTGCTAATATTTTGCAGAGGTGGCTCAGTTTTGGAGAAAAAGGAAAAAAAGTGGCAAACAACTAGCATTTTGGACCATCTTTTGACAGGCACTGCGCTTCTGGAGAGACCTTCGGAGACTGGATTTTTGAAGGCCTTCCCATGCTCCAAATTCCGAAATTAAAACTGTAATGGAAACTAGACTTGAGGGTCTAGTTGACCGTTCTCTCATTTTTTCATTTTTACCCCTTAAAGGCACCTAAAACCCATATCAAAGTTGACGTTGCGCTTCTACACTTTTCTGTGTTTCAAATTGTAAATTACACTCTGTAAATTTCTAGTTTCTAGTTTGACTCAGTCAAAGTCAAAATTCTCTATGTAATGGAACTAGTTTCGAGTCTAGGTGATGTAGGCATGAATAAATGTACATAATATGTTTTTTTTTATTTTTAATAGGCCTCATAAAAGAAATAAACTCCTAAACAAACTCTCCATGAAGTGTTTGAGTTTCACCTTCTCACTCTCACCTGTTGGTTGAGAGAATCTTGGAGTCAATTACTCCACCAAGGAATTCGACTCCTGAAGGTGGGAAAGTGGTATAGGAGATTCTATATGTATCATTTCTCCTTAGGAGAAGAGGGTTGAACTTTTGGTGAAGGAAGCTTGCATGTAATCATCTTTTCAGCTAATACAGAGACAAGATTGCAACTATTTACAAGGAACTCTAGCCCAATGAGTTCATGGTGCTTGTACTTCATTATTTTTGTTTTCTCATGATCTAAACATCTTTATCTACATTATATATTTTCTTTCTATGAATTCCTTATAATAAAATACACATAATTCTTGTTTTTCAAGCTTTGTTATATGGTTTTCATAGTTATGTGTATGCCTTCCTAAGCTAATGAAATCATGTTTATGTATGATCATCAGTTTCTTTCACACTATATCCTCTATACTACACTGACAATACTCAAAATACACCATGGCTTCTGATATCTAGCTCCTTCTCATATTTTCTCCTGCACTCCTACAGCGTAGACCTATTTGTGGCTCCAAACCCTAAGTTCAACAAACCTTAAAAACCAAATTTTCACAAACAAACAAACAAATACACATATCTAGCCTAAAATTAATTTTCTTTAAAGTCATATAACTGATAAAAGACTTAGAGAGATCCCTCTAATACTCATTAGGGCTATCTACTGAGCTGAAGTGGTTTGAGGTTACCCTTCTCGATTTACTTTTCAGCCTAGGAGATTGTAAGGACTAAAAAATTCCACTGTTGTTGTTGGAGGTGAACTGTGATTTATGTCCTCAAATATGCTCCAAATTTTCTCGAGTATCTCGAGGCTTTTCTCACCAAAATATGCCAAACCCAGAAAAATCTTGGGCTAATTCCAACTAACCTTGAAAGCCCCAAAAAGTGTCAATTACCCACAAAATATTGTTGTTGTTGTTGTTATAGGAGAATAATTGGAATTTTTTCCCTCGAAACTACTGAGAATATTATGAAAATTTAACTTGGATCTCCTCACACCAAACCCATAAAAACACAGAAATGGTTAGGCTTAACTTTGTAGCCTTGAGGGATGATGCAGTGTGGTATGTTTATGTATTTTTATACTTAACATTCACAAATTAATTCATCGTATTCATTCAATCATATAAACCCATAAACCATTATTGCATTGTAATAAAATGCATTTGTAATAAAACTGCTACGCTACAACAGATAATAAGCAAATGAACAGATGAAGACACAATTTTTACTATGGTTCATCCTAATGTGAGATTACATCCACAAGAACTATTGCTTATTGTTGTCCTTTGAGATAACCTAAGGTCAATTGGCTATGCCAAAGCATCTAATATGTTTTTTTGATTTTAATGGTTTGGATGACCAATGAACTATTTAAAAACAGGTGCTTTAAACTTAGAAAGATCCTTAATAAAACAAAAGGTTGTTCTTTAAATACATATGGTTATTTTTATTTAAGTGGGATGGATAAGTAGAATATAGAGAAATATAAGTCATTTAATATTCAGACTAAATATTTAACCATTTATAAGCAGAAATCAAGAAAACAGTGTTTCCTAGATCAACAGAATATAATAAAACTATTATAGAAATCTAGTGCAATTTAAGTTCAAAGAAGAATTTACAATAATAGATAGTCTTGTAAATTAATCTCTTTTTTAAATGCAACTTCACAGTGGATTCAAAATGAAACTTAGATTCAATTAAATTTTCATTCGGATGACTGTAAAAGAATTGAATTATATGAAGAATACATAATGAAAAAAATGATGAAAACAAATCACTGAGAGACAATCCATATGAAGTAAATCCATAATCTTTTATTATATCAAAAATGCTCCAGCTTAGTACAAATCTGTGTGATAACTGGTTCAAGGGTGCAACCCTGAATACTTCGACAGAATGAAGTATTTAAACAAAATTACAAAATATTACAATAAATTCCTGAGTGACACGGCATTCTATTATTACTTAAAACTAACGGAAACATAAGTAATTTGATCAAAAAGAATGAATCTAAACATCTGGCCCTGTTTCAAAGGAAAGTTGTTGCTGAGTGGCAACTATTTGGGTGATGTGTTGGTGAAGTTGATCTGTCCTCTAATCCTGAAATTCACACAGCTTTTCCCATCGTTCTTCATCTAGGATTACTATCTTGGTTACCTTATGGTAGATTTCATCTACTTCAGTATACTAGGAAAAAGTGTGTTTCATCCATGTTGATCATCTTCCTTATGTACTCCAAGGCAAAAATCCTCATTGGGAGGAATTTTGGCAACTTAGAAGGTGGGAGCTCGCATCCAAATATTCCAATTTTTGTATAATTTTCATAAAGGTATTAATTCCTTATCTGAACTTGATCTGACAGCTGCAACACCCTTTTGATTTCTTCACTAATCCTCAGTTCTATTATGTTGTTCATGAGACCTATTGTTGGGTGAACAAACATCTTTGTAATTGTTTATAAGTGCACTCTTTCTGCTCTTTCATGACCAGAGTAGTCCAAAATATGACTGATTGTCAGTTTCCCTTCACATCCAGCTTTTGCAAAGATAGGTTAATGTTGTCCCCCTGAAAGTATAGGAGCATGTAAACTAACACAGAGGCATATTTGAATACCTCCTTAGTTGAAAATTTAACAAGTTGTTGATGAATGGACTCTACAAGAAAATGGCTAAAATTAAACACAATTGAGGGCTTAGAATCAACAGAGAAAATGGACAAAAATCCTATAATGGCCTCATCCACCCATTGATCAGAGTAGTATCCAAGGAGGTAACAAACAACGATGATAATCTGGTTGGCTCTCTCAAGGAAAATGGAGGAGGGATAAGGAGGTTTTTTCTTTGGTAATGAAGCATCTTGTGTCAAAAACAACTCAAGGGTTTTGGCTCTCTTGGCAAAGTCTAATTTCTGGTATATTTCAACCAGTGCTTCATAGGAAAATGGGGTAGCATTCTCTACTGGGGGGCTTGCATCATCTAATCAATGGCCGGAGGGGTTATGGTAAACAAAATTTCTCCAGTGGGAGTGACTATGGCCCTTTGGCTTGGAAAATAGGATGCATGACATTTTCTAATAAAATATGGGGTGTTTTGGGTACGAGGAAAGATGTAGTGCGGTAAATTTGATTCCCACAACTGGATATCAACTGATTTATCTATATACTTGTCTTCGAGCCAAAAATACATCTCGAAGAGGTCGAGTTCACAGAGTATCTCATGAATTTTGTAATCTCGGTCAGCCATAGGAATGTGATGAAGGTCTATAGGAGGATGGATCAGAGGATTGACAATTTCCTCTATTCCTTTGTCCTCTGGAGGCATTTTGGCTATGGATAAGAGTAGGAGTTAAAAATGGATTGGAAGGAGATAATTCACACACAAAATTCACACTTTGGAGACAGGAACAAAATGAATAATCTAGAAATGATCAGACAGAGAATATTGTTGGTGAGTTGACAATGTTGGGATTTGGTGAGCAACCTGTAATCAAATCAGTTAACAGTAATAAAGTAAGAATTCAATAACCTGTTCACAAATGGGAAGGAGGTTTATATAGCAATTTTGGTTTTTCGTTGGCGGCATGGGTCCGTTGAATTAACGGCTAAGCCAATTGAATGCTTAATGGGCTAATTCTCGAGGGAATGAATGTGATTTGATGGAGTTTAACGTACGGATGAGGTGGTAGAGAGTGAATGGCGGAAGCACAACGGATAAGTAAACGGTATCGGGAGCAATAGAATCACCTTTTCGGGGGGGTGAACGGTTAGTGGTTTCACTCAAGGGGGGTCTGAAATGCTGTGAAGCTGACATGTAGGGGTGGGTGCATTTTGGTATACCACCCATTTCGACCCCCACCCCCCCCCCTCGACAGTAAAGCTCAGATGGTGAGGGGGGGCCGAAATCGCATGCAGGTTGTCGGATGTAGGAAGATGGGGCAAAGATGAAGTATAACATGGCGAGGAATTAATCATGATGTGACGGAATTGTTTGGTGGGGTTAGGAAGATTAATAACCACATAATATTGATTATTTATAATGTATGAGGGGGTGTAATGACTTAGGGATATGAGAGTGAAGGGAAGAATGAGCGGAGGGGTCATATGGGATTTAAAACTTAGGGATAGTATTAATACCCATGATTAATATATAAACCTTAGAGAAAATTTTTACTCTTCTATCATTTTCTTTTGCCTATGAAAATTTTAGTTGATAATTGAATTGTGGTGCATTTAGACTAGTAGCCTGTGCATTTCTGAAAACATAAAATGAAGCATTTCTTTTCTTTTTGCTTCCCTAGAATTTTATTTTCCTTTTACCTTCTTTATTTATGGTAGGTACCACCTAACATTTTATTGATATGGATGCCTATAGAACATAAAAATTTCCTAACATTTAACTTTTCTTTCTTTTGCATCCATATCCTGACTTAACATTTTGAACTATTTTGACTAATATGCTAACTTATCAAAACAAAATAATGTTACAACATCCGCTCTAGCTGGGGACTGCTTCCCTCCGTGGGATGCAGAGAACAAGCAAATCCAAGTGCCTTATCCTAGGGCTATGGAGTCTTTGCTGAAACAGATACTCACTTGCAATTTTTTTAGAAATTAAATAAACTCTCTGGATATTTACAAATTATAAATGAATGGAAAATCAATACTAAATGTAATGTTTCAAGTATCTCTCATTGACTGGCAATGAGGAATACTCTCCTTCCAAATTTTGCAGGATGGATGTATTGTTCCCTTTGACTTCTGTAATGTTGAATGGACCAAACCAGAGGTTGTCAAATTTTGCATGCTTGCCTTTATCTTCTCTCCTTGTAGCCCATATATTCACTAGGTCACCCTTCTTGAAATTTATTTCTATAGCCTTTCCGTCAAATAGTTCTTTCATGTTATTCTGGTATTTCCTTAGCTTGTACTGAATTTCATCCCTATCTTCATTCAACTCAATAATTTGATTAATCCTTATTGAGAAATCATTTTTTCCTTCATAGGATTCCTAAAGGAATCTCATAACAGGTAAATCTAAATGAGTAGGAAAAATAGCTTCCTTACCATAAACCAATTGGAAAGGAGACTTGCATGTTGATCTCTTAGGAGAAACTCTGTTTGCCCAGATAGCATGAATAAGATGGTTGTCCCAACTCTTTTTATGGTCTTCAAGAGTCTTCTTAATGACCTCAACTAAGCTCTTATTGGAAGACTCTGCTAGTCCATTACCTTGTGGATAGTATGGTGTAGAATGTTGTAAAAGGATTGAATACTTTTGACAGAATCCATTCCTTTTAACACTGTTGAAAGTTGTTACATTATCTGTAACAATTGGTTGAGGACATCCAAATCTTGACAAGATGTTTTCTTCAATAAATTTTATCACAACAGTATCAATTGCATTTTTAACCTATATGGCTTCTACCCACTTGGTGAAATAGTCTGTAGTAGTTAAAATCCATCTGTGTTGATTACTGGAATGTGGATGAATTTCCCCTATAAAGTCCAACCCCCATTCTAGAAAAGGAGCATGGACAGATACTAGGACCAAAGGAAGTGCTAATAGTTTATTTTTTCCTACAAATAATTGGCATGGTTTGAAACTTCTTACTCTTGCTCCAACTTCTTTGAAAAGTGTGGGCCAATAGAAACCTGCTTTTAAAATTTTGTAGGTTGTTGCTCTCCAGGCATAGTGTCCACCGCAAATGTTATGCTCTTAACCTGCAAATGATACCCAAATACAGAATATGCGAAGAAAAGAGACCCAAAACACAGAATATGCGAAGAAAAGATACCCAGAACACAGAATAGCAATGATTTTATTACTCAGAGAGAAATGTTCACAGGCCTCTTCGAGGGGGCAACCTCCAATAGAGCGGAGCTCGATTACAAAATAAGACACGATGCTCCTCGCAGGGAGTCTCTATCCTTTATATATGACTCATACATGCAATACCACGGGCCAATACCGTTGTATTACTAATACCATCTATCTAATACTACGGCCCATTTGCAACTAACTGTGGTTCCGTTATTAATTGCGGATTAACCACTTACAATTATTAATATGGGCTTTATTGGCTCTTGACTATGACGTGGTCCCATTACATAGATAAGGGGGTTAGGGTGGGACCCTCACATGCCCACCCCCTTAAGACTAGCCTTGTCCTCAAGGCTGAAGTTGCGGAAACTTCTGCAGAATAGTGGCTGGCTCCCAAGTTGCATCTTCTGGAGAGGTGTCTTTCCATTTGACGAGGACTTCCTTAATCATGCGGCCGCGTAGTTGCTTGACTCGTGTGTCGAGGACCTATTCTGGTTGAAGCCAAATGGATCCTTCTTCGTCCAATTTCGGTAGACTAGTCTGAATTCTGCAATTGTTCCCAATCACTTTATTGAGGCATGAGACATGAAAAACTGGATGGATTTTTGCAGTAGGTGGCAAAGCCAACTTGTAGGCCACTTCTCCAATGCGTTGAAGTACTTGATATGGTTCGTAGAATTTGGGAGAGAGTTTCTGACACCCCTTGTCTTTGAGTGATGTTTTCTTATATGGTTGGATCCGTAAAAAGACCTGATCCCCTTCTTGAAATTGGCGTTCAGAGCGATGCTGGTCTACCTGTTTCTTCATGTGGTTCTGAGCTTGATGAAGATTCTCTCGAAGATGGGCGAGCATAGTTGCGCGGTGTTATAGGAGTTGATCCACTGCTTGTACTTTTGAGCATCCCTTGAGATACGAAGTAGGTGAAGGCGGGAGTTGACCATATACTGCTTCATAGGGTCATTTTGGTGGTGCCATGATAGTTGGTGTTATACCACCATTCTGCCAGAGGTAGCCACTGTACCCAAAGGTGTTGTTTTTCTGAATTAAAACACCTAAGGTAGGTTTCTAGACATTTGTCGACGGCTTCAGTTTGACCATCTGTTTGCGGATGGTAGGAAGTACAGAGTTTTAGTTGAGTGCCTTGGATTCTGAAGAGTTCCTGCCAAAAATTGTTGGTGAAGATCGGGTCGCGGTCGGACATAATAGAAATAGGCATGCCATGCAATTTGAAGATCTGATCCATGAAAGTTTGAGCAACCAAGGTTGGTGTAAAAGTGTGGGGAAGAGTGCAGAAATGAGCATACTTCGAAAATCGGTCCACAACCACCATGATGACTGACTTGTTCCCTGATTTTGGAAGACCTGTAATGAAATCCATAGAAACTTCCGTCCAAATTGATGCTGAAATGGGCAATGGTTGTAATGTGCCAGGTGTGTTGACGGTTTCCCCTTTGTGGCGTTGACAGACATCACATTCGGTTACGAAGGTAAGGATGTCCTTTTTCATGCCTGTCCAGAAAAATGATCTTCTGGTGCGGGCATACGTCTTCTGAAAGCCCGAATGTCCTGCAATGGGAGATGAGTACATCTTTGCCAAAATGCGACTTTTGAAGGTGGATGCTGGTGATATTATGACTCTGTCCTTGTAGCGAAGAATATCATCTTGCCACGAGTAGCCCTTGGTGGAATTTGGATTTGCCTGCAATTGAGAAATGAGTTGGGAGAGCC
>APFE031639749.1:96547-124035 GCA_000404065.3 Pinus taeda | reverse complement strand
GGTTTACAATCAGCAGGCATTTTATGATAGAATTTGTTAAATCTTTTGATGAATTCAACAACTGGTTCACCAGGGTTTCTCTTTAATTCTTCCAATTCAGTAAGAAAGTAAACAAGATCTTTCTTTACCCCCCATTGATTTTTGAAGATTGTTATGAGCTCATTCCAAGTTCTGATATAGTTAGCTTTGAGCTACCTAAACCAGATCCTAACATTTCCTTCTAATGATTGTACAAATAATCTCATATAAACATTTTCCTCTTCTATGTTCATATTGTCAGTAAAATCTAGGAAGGATAATAGATAATCCTCTACTAAGGGACCTATTTCTCCATTGAATCTTGGCAGATGTTTTAGATGACCATCAAGAAAATGTCCCAAGTTTGTAGGGAGAACTAGAGCAGCATACCTAGCTTTCACAATGGGTCAAAAATCCATAACAGCAGGTGGAGTATGGGGTGTCTGAGTGGATGTTGATGAGGAAGAGGAAGATGATCAATATGAAGATGAAGGAGATGAATATGAGTCGGCAGTTGTATTAATATGTGGAGGAGAGGGAGGATACCTCTTTAAGGATTTGAAAGGGGTTTTAATAAAAAAATTCTGAAGTCTTGGTGGGAAGTCTTCCTTATTTTCAAACAAAGGATTCGAATAGACAGAAAATGTCTCTTCAATATTAGTTGAGGATGATGGAATAGAATAAGGAGTTGGAGTAATGAAATATTGAGGTTTGAATTCAGGTAAATGTAAAAATTATTGATCAGATGAAGGTGATTTAATAGGAATGGATGGAACTTTATATGATTCAAGTGACTCTACTAAAAATGCTTATGGAAGGTCTACTCCTCTGGAAATAAGATCAGAAACCCTAGGAGGTAGTTCAGTCCAATCAGTATGGGTTGGTATAAATGAAAATGGATCTACAGAGGGAATGTCTTCAAGGTGTAAAGCTGAAGAAGAAGAAGGTGTTCTATGTCTTCTCCTTGAAGAGGCTCCCCTGATGAGTCTTTCTCAGTCTGGTAGAGGGTTAATAATCTCATAATCCACATGTGATCTTGTATGCTTATAGGGAGCTAGCTTGGACCAGTGGAATCTCCAGGTGAAAGATTTTGACCTATAACCTTATCCTTTATTCACCTTAAAGGAAAGGGAAAATCGTTGCCCCGGGAAAAATTTAACTTTCAGTTCTTCGCTCCCTGGCAGAGGCGCCAACCTGATGTTGTCCTTTAAGATAACCTAAGGTCAATTGGCTATGCCAAAGCATCTAAAATGTTTTTTTGATTTTAATGGTTTGGATGACCAGTGTACTGTTTAAAAAGAGGTGCTTTAAACTTAGAAAGATCCTTAATAAAACAAAAGGTTGTTCTTTAAATACATATGGTTACTTTGATTTAAGTGGGATGGATAAGTAGAATATAGAGAAGTATAAGTGATTTAATATTCAAACTAAATATTTAACCATTTATAAGCAGAAATCAAGAAAACAGTGTTTCCTAGATCAACAGAATATAATAAAACTATTACAGAAATCTAGTGCAATTTAAGTTCAAAGAGGAATTTACAATAACAGATAGTCTTGTAAATTAATCTCTTATTTAAATGCAACTTCGCAGCAGATTCAAAACGAAACTGAGATTCAATTAAAATTTAAATCGGATGACTATAAACGAATTGAATTATATGAATAATACATAATGAAAAAACATGATGAAAACAACTCACTGAGAGACAAACCATATGAAGTAAATCCAGAATCTTTTATTATATCAAAAATGCTCCAGCTTAGTACAAATCTGTGTGATAACTGGTTCAAGGGTCCAACCCTAAATACTTCAACAAAATGAAGTATTTAAACAAAATTACAAAATATTACAATAAATTCCTGAGTGACATGGCATTCTATTATTACTTAAAACTAACGGAAACAGAGGTAATTCGATCAAAAAGAATGAATCGAAACATCTAGCCCTATTTTGAAGGAAATTTCTTGTTGAGTGGCTACTATTCGGGTGTTGTGCTGGTGAAGTTGATATGTCCTCTAATCCTGAAATTCACGCAACTTTTCCTACTGTTCTTCATCTAGGATTGTTATCTTAGTTACCTTAAGGTATATTTCATCTACCTCAGTATATCGAGAAAAAGTGGGTTTCATCCATGTTGATCATCTGCCTTATGTACTCCAAGGCAAAATTCCTCATTGGGAGGAACTTTGGCAGCTTATATGGTGGGAGCTTGCATCCAAATATTCTTATTTCTGTATAATTTTCATAAAGGTACCAGTGCCTTGTCTCAACTTGATCTGACAGCTGTAACACCCTTTTGATTTCTTCACTAATCCTCGGTTCTATTTTGTTTTTCATGAGAACTATTGCTAGGTGAACAAACATCTCTGTAAACTATTTATAAGTGTACTCTTTATGTTCTTTCATGATTAGAGTAGTCCAAAATATGATTGATTGTTGGTTTCCCTTCTCATCCAACTTTTGCAAAGATAGGTTAATGTTGTCCCCCTGAAATTATAGGAACATGTAACTAACACAAAGGCATATTTGAATACCTCCTCAGTTGGAAATTTAACAAGTTGTTGATGAATGGACTCTGCAAGAAAATAGTTGAAATTAAACATAATTGAGGGCTTAGAATCAACAGAGAAGATGGAAAAAAATACTATAATGGCCTCATCTACCCATTGATTATAGTAGTAGCCAAGGAGATATGAAGCAACAGTGATAATCTGCTTGGCTCTCTCAGGGAAAATGGAGGGATAAGGAGGATTTTTCTTTGGTAATGAAGCATCTTATGTCAAAAACAACTCAAGAGTTTGGACTCTCTTGGAAAAGTCTAATTTTTGGTATATTTCAACCAATGCTTCATAGGGAAATGGGGTAGCATTCTCTACTAAGGGGGCTTGCTTCATCTAATCAATGACCTGAGGGGTTATGGTAAACAAAATTTCTCCAATGGGAGTGACTATGGCCCTTTGGCTTAGAAAATAGGATGCATGACATTTTCTAATAAAATCTGGGGTGTTGTGGGTACGAGGAAATATGTAGTGAGGTAAATTTGATTCCCATAGCTGGATATCATCTGATTTATCTATATACTTGTCTTTGAGCCAACAATACATCTCGAAGAGGTCGAGTTCATAGAGTGTCTCTTGAATTTTGTAATCTCAGTCAGCCATAGGAATGTGATGAAGGTCTATAGGAGGATGGATCGAAGGATTGATAATTTCCTCTGGTCCTTTGTCCTTTGGAGGCATTTTGGGTATGGCTAAGAGAAAGAGTGAAAAATGGATTGGGAGGAGACAATTCACAAATAGAAGTCAGAATTTGGAGACAAGAACAAAAGGAATAATATGGAAATGATCGGACATAGAATATTGTTGGTTAGTTGACAATGTCGGGATTTGGCGAGCAACCTGTAATCAAATCAATTAACAGTAATAAAGCAAGAATTTAGTAACCTGTTCACAAATGGGAAGGAGGTTTATATAGAAATTTTGGTTTCCATCGGTGGCACGGGTCCATTGAATTAACGGTTAAGCCAATTGAATGCTTAACGGGCTAATTCTAGAGGGAATGAATGTGATTTTATGGAGTTTAATGGATGGATGAGGTGGCGGAGAGTGAATGGAGGAAGCAGAATGGATAGGTAAGCAGTATCAGGAGCAATAAAATCAGCTTTTCGAGGGGGGGGTGAACAGTTAGTGGTTTCACTCAAGGGGTGTCTGAAATGCTGTGAAGCTGACATGTAGGAGTGGGCATGGTTTGCTATCCTGCCCATTTCAGACCCCCACCCCCCCCACCTTGACAATAAAGCTCAGATGGTGAGGAGGGGCTGAAATCGCATGCGGGTCATCGGATGCAGGAAGATGGGGTGGAGATGAAGTGTAACATGGCGGAGAATTAATCACGATGTGACAAGATTGTTCGGTGGGGTTAGGAAGATTAATAACCGCATAATATTGATTATTTATAATGTATGAGGGGATGTAATGACTTATGGATATGAAATTGAAGGGAAGAATGAGCGGAGGGGTAATATGGGATTTAAAACTTAGGATATGGGATTTAAAACTTAGGGATAGTATTAATACCCAATATTAATATATAAACCTTAGAGTAAACCTTTACTCTTTTTCTTCTACACAAGAAAATGTCAGTTGATAATTGACTTGTGGCGCATTTAGACTAGCAACCTATGCATTTATGAAAGCATAAAGTGAAGCCTTTCTTTTCTTTTTGCTTCCCTAGCATTTTATTTTCCTTTTGCCTTATTTATTTAGGATAGCTACCACCTAACATTTTATTGATATGGATGCCTATAGAACATAAAATTTTCCTAACATTTTAACTTTTATTTCTTTTGCATCCATATCCTAACTTAACATTTTGAATTATTTTGACTAATATGCTAACTTATCAAACCAAAATAATGTTACAAAACTTATAATAATGAATCTTGTACAACAAACAATTCTTGACCTATGCACTCAACTATAGGTTGTCTGCACACTTAGCTGCACACTTAGCTGCACACTTAGGCCTCTCCGCGCTCAGCTATAAAGCCTCTCCCTTCACCACAAACCATAGATCACAAAGATACAACCATGAACATAGATCTAGATCAATTCGATGATTCTTCTCTTTATTATTTGACCCTATTATATACTATTACATCAAGGGTACATCGTTACAATAACATGGTCCACATAACATGGACTCCCTAATACAAGAGGCTAAAACCATTGATTCTTTTACATTTCACAAAAAGAAGGGGCTTCGCCCCATCTAAAGCCTTTATACCGCACTATATATTCCAACTACTCTGTCGCGTGATCCACTTCATGCTCCACTACATTCTCCATTGTGCACTTCGCTCCTAAAAATGCAAAGTCTTCATCAAAAACTAGGCCAAGTTAGGTTGCGACAACAAAATTCAAGCCAAAATCGAACCCACAATGTGAAGTAAATTGCACAGTTAACAAATGATATGCCCTACAATAAGAATACACAACTCTGGTTTGAATACAACCTAGAAAATTCTATAAAATTAGTTATAAGATCGTTAGATTTTAGGCTTCTGTGGTAGTTCTTTGTAGTGGCATGATCCGGATTATCCACAGTTTCGTGTTCATTCTGTCGACATTTCAAATCCCAAAGGGGGTCCATCATCAGGACTAAATTAGATAGAAGAATGATTCTTCTATCTGATTTAGTCCTGATGATGGACCCCCTTTGGGGTTTGAAACGTCGACAGAATGAACACGAAATTGTGGATAATCCGAATCATGCCACTGCAAAGTTATAGGATCCTCACACCTAAACCATCAAAAGCTAGAAATCATTTGGGCTAATTCCAGATGACTTGGAATTCCCAAAATATAGCGAATTTTGAGCTACACAATTTTGCACCCAACCTGAGAGTAACTACTAAGAAATGATAAAACTCTCCAGCAAATGGATGAGAGATTATGCACAAATATCCTCCAAAAAATACTATCACTGCCAATTAAAAAGTCTCGGCAAATACCAACACCAAACACCAACCAAAAAATTTGTTCCCCAACCCCTAGATAGGTTCTATAAGAGAAAATGAGGCCCATCCAAAAGATACAAGAACAAATCTAAAAAATGGTGCCAAACTCCTCCTCTAACTAGCAGAAAATATCTTGTAAATACCTGGAACCTGTAATAGAAAGATGTTGCACCAAATAACCTCTGGGGTTTGTCTTTTCAACTAGAAATAACAAATTTATGTGTTAATTTTTTGCAATAAACTCCAATGGAAGTCCTAAAAAAGACTCCCCCAAATCCTCACTGGGGACACACTTGAAGTTCTCTAAAGCTAGACGTGGAATTTCCGCCTAGAAATCCCTTGTGCTAAGTAGCATTGGTTGTCTTGGTTGAATAGCTCAAGAGAACTCAAGTTTAGATGACAAATAGAAATGATAAGATAGAATGATTTGCGATTGAGTTCCTCATCTTTTTATAATTCTTCATGGAGCCTCTCTCTAGCTTCTAGATCCTCCCCTTTTCCTTATTATTTTATTGATCGGGGCCATTCTCCACCTTTTGCCTCCATTTGAATAAAATAATAATTTGTTGTCATTCCAATAAAATAATAATTTCCTTTTTGTTGATACCTAATCATAGGGATTGGGTGAGCATCTGTAATTAATGTAAATAAATAATAGAGAAGATAGAGAGTCATCGGGAGATGAACCAAACAGTCACTCCCTCTTGTATATAATGATGAACAACCTAAATGAATAATATAGAGTTTTGATTTGAGGAGTTACCTCCTGGTCTAACATGGTATCAGAGCAGGTGCCATTTTTTGGCTTCCTTTTTAATTTGTAACTCCTTTTTTGTTTTGCCTTTGTTTTGCATCTTTTGCAGGCTAACATCTCTGTCAAATCCCTGCGAAATATCATTTATTGTTTAATACATTCGTTGAAGTGCGTTGCATTGGAGCTAGTTGTTGAAGCTGAAGGTGCTATAATGACGTGGATTTCCTCCTGTTCTGAGTATGGTGTATATACCCTTTTACATTGAAGAACCATATATCCTTTTTCGTATTCACATATATCCTTTTTCGTATTCCCTTGAGGATCTCAAGTATTATAAACCCATGTATATAAATATCGTCGGGTCCGCTTTTTAATCACATATCGCAAATCGCTTGCCCCAATCAATACCATTGCATGTTTCTGATGTGATCATACCCTTCATTAAACCCTCTTAGACACAGTTCCCGAGGTTTCACTTTATCTGGCTCGTTCTCCACAATTAATCTCAACCTCCAGATATGACGGCTGACATTGATTTCGGGGGGGACCACTTGCACGGCGGTTACCCGCCCAAAAAGTGCCTTTTATTCTCCACCGTTGATCATCACCTCAAAATTTGGCGGTTTGTAGCAATTTCGGGTGCATTAGTTGCACAAGAGTTACCCACCCGATACGAGCAATTTTTCTCTCTCCCCTTGTCGCTATGTGTCAACCGCTTAGTGGAATTGGGTGCTCCCCTCTCTATACCACTTACCATTTTTTATCCACCCGAAATCTTGCTTTTAACCCGAAATCCACCTTTAGTCGTGGTTATCACCCCAACTTATTTTTCTTGCGATAACCATTGATCACTTACCATGACGGCCCTCCTCTGTTCATCTTCGCCGCTCATCTCCGTCGTTCATCTCTGTCATACAAAGCAACAAAAGAACTATAGATAGAGTCAGACTCTGATATTCGAGTGAACGTTGAATGTTGTTAAGTTGAACGTTGTTGGTATAACAATCATTTTAGGAGTAAAATTTCGCATGACCAATATTTTTCTCCACTATACACAGATTTTACAATGCATTCAACTATATCTATTCTGGGAGTAGTTCTCAATGGAAAGGAGAATTATCCCAAATGGTCGCTGAAAATCCAACACAATCTCATTTTTAATGAGCTATGCAAAGGAGTGTGTGTTGTAGAAGGAGACAAAGAGCCAGTCGAGCCGACCTCAGACAAGGAGCTCGCCATTTGGGAAAATAAGAACAGCAAAGCCTATGCATTGATTAAAGCATCAGTAAGTGAAGAGGTGAGTCGACACATTTCGCCATTTTCAAATGCATTCGAATCCTTACAAAAGCTGAAGGAACTACATGACTCACACTCTACACTTGAAGTTGTTCAACTCATGATTAAACTCTTCACCCTTGAATTACAAAATAATGATCCTCTTGCTCTTGCATCTGAAGTAAAATCTATAATGCATCATATCAAAGTCACTAATGTTGAATTGGATATTCCTCTGATCGCTTTTCTCAAGGCAATTTATCCTACTTAATCCAATTATCTTGAGTCATTGCAAGCAAATGGAAATCTCAAAGATATTACCTTTGACTCTCTTCTGAAAAAATTTGTTGAAAGAGAGAAATATTTTGGAAAGAAGACAGCCCCTGAATCTTTTGAAGAGGTTGTGTGCCTTGCTCATAAAGAAAAGAATCTTGCCCAAGATTCTTCCAGAGGAAGAGGTGTTCAAAGAGGAAGAGGAAGATATTTCAGAGGCTGGGGGGGGCAGACACTCTCAAGGAGAAAAGTCAAATTTGCACTGCATATGCTGTAAAAGAAATGGATCACATGATGCCTCCACATGCAAGTTACCTTGGGACAAAATTGATCAGAAAAGAAACCAACCCAAAGGTAAAACTAATGACACAGACAAAGATAAAGCACCTAAATCCACTCATTATGTTGTGGCACAATGTAATATTGGAGTAAATGAAGACTTATTTAATGCTTCACTTGCTTCTTTGAAAAATGATTGGTTGCTTGATTAAGGAGAAACTTGCCACATGACTCATAGAAAATATTTTTTTGAAGAATTTACTGAAAATGTTGATGGAGCAGTATACTTTGCAGATCAATCAAAACTCAAGCCATCAAGGCTTGGCACAATCAAGCTTAAATTGCCTAGTCTTCCAAACTTTCTTCTGCATCATGTTCTATATCTCCCATAGCTGAGGAGAAACTTGTTGTCCTTGGTCCACATCCACCAACAAGGTCACTCCATTCATATTTTTGATGGCAAGCTTGACGTGAGAAAAGCATCTGACCACTCACTTGTCATGACAGGGATAGAAGAAGAAAGGCTTCTCAAGCTACAAGGTACCTCTGCTCTTACACAAAATTTCTCATATAATTCTCATTATGAAGAAGGTACACTTCCATCAAGTTTATTATGGCATGCTAGATTTGGACATTTGAACTATGACAGCCTCCGCTTGTTGAAGAAAAATGGTATTACTGGTTTGCCTACATTTCCTAGGAATCTTAAGCAATGTGATGGTTGCATTCTAGGAAAGCATCGAAAACAGTCCTTTCATGATTCACACTCCAAAGCGCACAGAAAAATTGAACTCATTCATTCATATTTATGTGGTCCAATGTCTATCTCTTCTGCAAATGGAAATAAATATATGATGACATTTATTGATGACTACACTAGAATGTGTTGGGTTTAATTATTGAAGAACAAATCTGATGCTTTTCAAACATTCAAGAAATTTCATGCATGGATTGAAAATGATGCACAATCTCATATTGGCTCCATTCACACTGATAATGGAAAAGAATACACTTCAAATGAACTTAAAAACTATCATTGCCAACATGGGATCAAACATCAAACAATTGTGCCTTATAATCCCCAACAAAACGGAGTAGCTAAAAGAATGAATAGGACAATCTTAAATATGGTATGCTCCATGTTGTTCTTCAAAAATGTAAAAATGATGTTTTGGGTTGATGCAGTTCTATGTGTTGTATATATAAAGAATAGATGTCCATCTAATGCTATCAGAAGCAAGACTCCTGATGAAATGTGGTATGGACACATTCCTTCGGTAAAGCATCTCAGGGTCTTTAGTTCCACTTGTTATGCCTTGATACCAAAGGTACATAGAAACAAACTTGGTGCAAGAAGTCGTATGTGTATCTTCCTGGGGTATTCAAACACCTCCAAAGCATACCATCTCTATGATGAAGTCAACAAAAATTTTGTTGTAACTAGAGATGTAATCTTTCTTGAATCATCCAAAACTGACAATGTTGTTGAAAGGCAACTTGATCGCTTGGATAGATTCACAAATGAAAAATCATTTCAAGGATTTGATAATCAGATTTCACATCTTGAAGGGGGGATTCCTATACTAGATCAATCTATGGAATCTTCTTCTAAAGCACTCTCTCCCCTACATGAAACTCCAACAACGGATGATACTTTGAGCGATGTGATTGACAGAATTGGGAGACTCAATCTTGATTCAATCCCAACTCAATCAACAGAGCAGCCTGGACCATCTGAGAAAGGTCCCCCAAAGTGGCTGACAAAGAGACTTGAAAGTGTTCATCTTGATGAGGTTGGAAAGACAGGAACTAGAAATTCAAACCGGAAAAATGGAGGTAATGTAGATGACTCTGATTCACCTTTTGATATGGATGTTTCTTATGATTGTGAATTCAATTTGTCTACATATTTTGAACCAACTTTCTTCAAAGAAGCTGCTTCTCATGATGAATAGAGAGAAGCAATGCAAAAGGAGTATGAAGCACTGATAAAGAATGGCACTTGGAAGCCGGTTGATCCTCCATTGGGAACTAAACCAATTGGCTACAAGTGGGTCTACAAGAACAAGTATAAAGCTAATGGCTCACTTGACAAGCACAAAGCCAGGCTTGTGGAAAAAGGTTTTGCACAGAAGGAAGGGGGCGATTATGAGGAAACTTTTGCCCCCACAGAAAAATGGGCTACCATCCAGACACTCTTTGCCCTAGCAGCTCAAAATGGTTGGAAAGTCCATCAAATGGATGCAAAAATTTCTTTCTTCAATGGAGATCTAAAATAAAATGTTTTTATGTCCCAGCCTAAAGGATTTGTTGTGAAAGGACATGGACATAAAGTATGCAAACTTCTGAAATCCTTGTATGGCCTCAAACAAGCACCACAAGCCTGGTATGAAAAAATGATTGAGCATCTTCTGAAACTCAATTTCAAACATTATGATCCTGATGATGCAATTTTGTTTGTCAAGAAAGTTGGCAAAACAGTTGTATATCTTGTGGTATATGTAGATGATCTTTTGATGACAAGAACAATGAAAGCTACATTGCATCCATAAAGAAGGAATTGAAGAAAGGTTTTGAAATGACTGATTTGGGCTATGTTCATTACTATCTTGGTATTGAAGTAACTCAACATCTGAAGTCCATATTCCTTTGTCAAAAGAAGTACATTGGATATCTGTTGAATAGGTTTGGTATGACTGAATGCAATCCTCTGACTACTCCAATGGAATAAAACTTAAAGCTCACATCAATTGAAGGAAAAGAATTTGAGGATGTAACAAAGTATAGAAAGCTTGTAGGAAGTCTCAACTACCTAACTACTACCAGACCAAACATTTTGTTTGTTGTTAGAATCCTCTCCAGATTTATGCAAAAGCCTTGTGAGGGACATTGGTCTGCTGCAAAAAGAGTTCTAAAGTACTTGAAGGGAACTCAAGACTTTGGAATCAAGTATACGCAGGTGGGTGACTTTAGCTTGATTGGATACTCTGATTCAGACTTCGATGGAGACATGGAAACTAGGGTATCTACTTCAGGTTATGCTATGAGTCTTGGATCAAGAGCTGTCTCATGGAGATCATGTAAACAATCGGTTCCAGCAAATTCCACAATAGAGGCAAAATATGTGGCAGCAGCTAAGGCAACAAAATAAATTGTGTGGCTTAGGAAAATTCTTGAAGATTTCCAAGTAAAACAAATGCAATCGACTCCACTCATGATTGATAATACCTCTGCAGTAAAGTTGGCCAAGAACCCAAAGTTCCATGATCGAACAAAGCACATCAATACTAAATATCATCTGATTCGACATCATGTTGAGGCCAAAACAATCCATCTCCGCCATTGTTCCACTAATGAGAAAATTGCAGACATCTTCACCAAAGCACTTGGAAGAGAAAAGATTGAAAGATTCAGAATGATGCTTGGACTCACCAACATCCCTTCAAATTAAGGGGGGGAATGTTGACACCTAATCATAGGGATTGGATGAACAACTGTAATTAATGTAAATAAATAATAGAGAAGATAGAGAGTCATTGGGAGATGAATCGAACAGTCACTCCCTCTTGTATATAATGATGAACAACCTGAATGAATAATATGGAGTTTTGATTTGAGGAGTTACCTCCTGGTATGACACTTTTATTCTCCATTATGCTTCCATTCTCCATTAAAATAATAATTTATGCTTTTCTCCCACAAAATAATATTTTTTCCTTTTTATTTAATATCTCCAAAATTAGCAAAACTCATTAGTGAATTTTGCACTCACAAAAATTGAGGACATGACAGTGGATGATATGTTGTTGATTGGAAATGATAGTGAAATCATCCAATAAGTGAATACCCAATTGTCCCCCAAATTTGACATGAAGGATCTCGATGCTGCAAATTTTATATTGGGTGTGGAAATTAAAATAGATTCGGGAAACATGAAACTTTGGTTAAGTCAGGGGAATTTTGTAGGTTCAATATTGCATAGGTTTAATATACATGAATGTAAACTGGTAAAGTTTCATATTCCTGTAGGTGTAAATTTATCTTAGCATATTAGTGTCCCAAGAAATAGGCAAAGGAAGAGGACATTTCTTGTGTTCGATATGCTAGCGCAGTTGGAAGCTTGATGTATGCATTTTTTGTACTAGACCAAACATTATAGATGCAATGGGAGTGTTGATAAGGTATACGTCAAAAATAGGGAAGAAGAATTGAGAAACAATAATGGGGGATTTTAGATATTTGCATGGCACTACTGGCTATCAATTACGCTACTAAGGAAGACCAGGATTGGATAAGAGTGTTGGACATAACTGGATTTATTGATTCATCCTTGGCCAAAAATCTAGACTATAGAAGATAGACAAGTAGCTATATATTTAACCTAATTGGAGGAGCAGTCATTTGGATTAACAAAAGAACATCTATAGTGAAACTTTCAACAACAAAACTTTCATACAAGGTAGTTACTCATGTAAGAAAGGAAGCAATATGTTTACAAATATTGTGTTTAAGTATTAGATTGATACAACAAGTTGTAAGGATGGATTGTGAGGATCAAAATATTCCTAGCAAAGAACCCAACTTATCATTCAAAGACAAAGAATTATGATGTTCGGTATCACTTCGTGAGAGATATGATTGAAGATATGAAGGTGTTGCTAAAAAAAGTGGAAATTTTGAAGATTGTTGTAGATTCATTAACAAAATTTGTGAGCATTGAGAATTTCCCTTAGAGTAGAGAAACAATGGGCATTATTTCCCCAGATTTTTAATCATCTACTTCTACAATCCACCATGTGCAAACATAACAACAAATGGGAGAATCATGGTATGTGTTATATTATTTGTGCAATTATCCCCACACAGTTTAAAATGTGAAATGCATAGCAAGGGGATCACAGGAGGGGGGGAATTCCCCTTTGTGTGGAGGTTCAAGAGTGGTGCCCCTAATTTTTTTTGGGGGGTGGGGTTTTGCATATCGTTTTAGAGATTTTCAACACATAGTTTCACAAAAATAATTTTCTTGGCACATGGTGGTTTTTCCCATGGTTTTATAGTATCAGTTAAGGAACTCTAGTTGTATTTCAATCTATGGTAATTGGATTGGTGGTTCATCAATGTCACAGGATATATGTGTTGTATTGTAACAATATACAAAACATATAGATAAATATATATATATTGAAAAATCTTGTTGGTTTTCCAAGTTACAACAAATGGGAGAATCGTGGTATGTGTTATATTATTTGTGCAATTATCCCCACACAGTTTAAAATGTGAAATGCATAGCAAGGGGATCATAGGAGGGGGGGAATTATCCTTTGTGTGGAGGTTCAAGAGTGGTGCCCCTAATTTTTTTTGGGGGGTGGGGTTTTGCATATCGTTTTAGAGATTTTCAACACATAGTTTCACAAAAATCATTTTCTTGGCACATGGTGGTTTTTCCCATGGTTTTATAGTATCAGTTAAGGAACTCTAGTTGTATTTTAATCTATGGTAATTGGATTGGTGGTTCATAGATGTCACGGGATATATGTGTTGTATTGTAACACTATTCAAAACAATATTATATATATATATATATATATATATAAATATATATAAATATATATATATTATATATATATAAATATATATATATATATATAGATAGATAGATAGATAGATAGATAGATAGATAGATAGATAGATAGATATTGAAAAATCTTGTTGGTTTTCCAAGTTTTAGGTTTCTAGGATAGAATCTTTGTGTTTATGTGTGTATTTTCCATTACATATCTTTTTGTTTTATAAAGAATTTATTTGCCACAATTAATTGTGCAGGGCTAAAACCTATATCTATGAAAGTTATGGAGTAGCATTTCTTGGTTTAGGTGATGCAAGTGAAGAGAAAACCTTGTGGGATTCAAATGTGGATCGAATTGTTCAACAATTGGTGTGATATTAACTTGTTGTGGAGCTCCTAAGAGAGGCTTTTATAACTTGGTGGGATGCATTTCTTTACCTTGTTTATAGTTAGGGTTTGCAATTATGGTGAATGCCATAGGTAGGGTTTGAAAAGATTTGGGTAAATCCTTCGTTGGGGTATTATATACTTTGGTAAATCTCAAGTATTCTGCTTTAGAGCATTGAAACCTGTTGGGACACATTCATATATTTTCTCTTGGATTGATTTTTTATTTTT
Source organism: Pinus taeda (assembly GCA_000404065.3). NCBI lineage: Eukaryota > Viridiplantae > Streptophyta > Pinopsida > Pinales > Pinaceae > Pinus > Pinus taeda. The sequence goes on along the minus strand of APFE031639749.1, from coordinate 109,730 downwards.
GTTAAAAGGTGAAACATTATTTATTGTTGCCATTGTTTTATCATATTTCATAGTAGCTCTGAGATTGAAAATTCACAAGGTTATAATCTGAGAAACCTCTAAGAAAGAGGTGAAATTTATATATTGTATTAATTGCATGTTCACAAGGCCTTGCTTTAGCCTGCATCAATCCCTCTGACCTAAACTCAATAAAGGGTACAATGCTCTAGCCTTCATCTCTCCAAAGCACCTTCCCCCTTCAAGTACTTTAAAGATGCAGTAGGCCATCTATTTTCAATTAGATAGGCACTAAATTAAGCTATCAAGGAGAACATCTACAAATTGTACATACAAGTTACCTAGACCTCACCCCCAAAAATTGGTCTCAAATATGCCTTTTTATCTAAAGCACTTCTTGAAATTGCAATATAGTGTCGTCATTCATACCTTGTACATGTTATTACACTAGATGCATTCACTTAAGATCCATTTGTGCTAGCTCCAAGTTGGCTCTCATAAATTCTAGGTGAAAATTGATTCCCATATTCCTCGCTAAACAAGATTTACCATATGTGCCTATTGTAGGAACCATGGATGGAGTTTCAACTCATTTTCAGGTTCCCCTTCTACTATGATATCAAAGAGCACTACCACTACCTTATATATGTACTTGAGGAGGTCCCTCTTATTTCTTCCAATTTCTCCATCAAAGATGTTTAGCCGTCTTCATCAGAGGATATACTCAACCACAACTCAAACATAGCTTCTTATTTCTCAGCGCCTTTTGGGGTTCTTAATCCATCTTTGATTTCCTATTTCCCTCCCTTTGAAAAGGTTTGATTTCTTTGTGTTGATAAATATAGGGGAAACTAGATTAGGTGATTTCTCTTACTTTGATAATTGCTTGTGATGTTATTTTACTTAACTTGAGGTACTTGTTATTAGCTTCTTCTTTCAGTTGATTATTATTTTGTTCTCTATCATCAAACAGATTCCAAACAATGAAGATAAAAGAGACAAGAGGACACAAAATGTAGGCTACTAGCTAGGGCCAAAACCTCTCATCTTGAGAGGAAAACCGCAAGAATTATTCTCTTCTTATAGAATCTTCAAATGACAAATTCCAAGACCTAAGAACATTGACAAAGACTCCTCCAATACCAAGTCAACCTTCCTTCTTAACGATCTTTACTTAGACATCTTACAGCAACAACCTTTGACCTTCCTGCAACAACTTTGACCCCATCAATTTTTCTAGCAACATCCAGCAATTTCAACTTCCCCTGTAACTTCGACTTGCCTGGTAACTTCAAATTGCCTAACAAATTCCAGCAACTTCGACTTGCTTAGCAACTTTAGAAACTCTAACACAAGAGAGAGAGAGAGATGTCCAAAACTTCGATCTTGCTTCTTTTCTTCTTATCCTTGATTTTTGTCCTTTTCTTTTGGTCTTTTTTCTTATTTCTTCCAGAGATCAAATTTCCTTCTTGTTGTGACCAAATGAGGTTGAGTTTCTTCTTATATATAGGCTTTCTAGGGATATGAATTGCCTCCATGAGCCTGACTTGATCTTTCATGTAGGTTGACTTGTTGTAACTCAGTGAAAAGGCCTTGGAGGGTCTTTTATGACTCAAATAAATTTCTTTTACATAATACAAGATGACCAAAGGGCTCTTACATGTATGAATGAATCTTTGGACTTCATATTCTATGAAAAACCTATAAGCACTCAATGGGTGCTTGACCTACTAATAAATTTACCTTGAGCATGAAACCCATGCATCAAGAATGAAAATATTAAATTTATTTTTCTCTTTTCATCAAATACATAAAATCGTGACTATAATATACATTGTGAAGACCTAATCTAGTTACACATTTCAACACTTTTCCTTTGTAGGGAAAGGAAGTCTTAGGAGGGAATTGTCTTTTAGAAATGGCATCTTGCATGTCCTTGGTATTGTTAATTTACGCACTAAGATTTGTGGGTTTAGAGCCTTTGACCCAACCATATATAGGCTTAAAGAACCCCTCCAAAAATAGCACATCAACCTAGCCTCCAAGAGATTTGTGACCATAACTGCTAGTCTCCACAACTCTAAAATGTAGGCCTCTAGACTACCTGTCTGTCTAAGTCGGCCAGCTCCCTGAAATGAAGCTCCAGATCCTTCTTATCAATTCTCTTAATGAGCCTATGAGTGAAATCAATAAATGAGGTGATGTTTTTGTGATCCATTGTCACCAACCTATGGTACCACCACTCATGGGCTTCGCCATCCAAGTATAATATGGTTAGTTTTATGGCCACCTCCTTCGTTATCTGATGCAACTGAAAATATGTGTCGAGCTTTTCTACCCATGACCAAGTTGAGCATTTAGATGACCCATCAAAGAAAAGAATGGTCACCTTCCCCAAGGTTTTTTGTAGCTCATGACTCTGCCTCGTAGCCCTTTGAACTGTCTTTGGCTTTATTTTTAACTTGATATGGAAGAAGTCAATGCAACTCATGACGACTTAGAACTCACATCCCAATGCTTTTTACTTCTCCAAATAGTTTGCATAAGGAATCCTCTGACTCGTCTATTCTTTTGGGTCCTCTATTGTCTCATATATGAACTAAGGCATGTTGGTACTAGACGCTCTGCTATATGTACATGAAGGGTTTTGTGTGTAAGTATGTGCATGGATACCCTCTGCATTGTTAGACCCTTCTCCATTAACACGTTTCTTCTCAATTGAAGTCCCTTTGTTCGCCATCTTGCTCATAAAATATATCATCTCCTTTTAGCCCCTGGCCAAATCATTCATAGCATTGAGTAAGTTTTTAAATGTTTGGGCCTCCTTATCCCCATGCTAATCCTTTCTCTTTCAGGAAATTCTTCTACCCCTTTCCCCTTCCTAAGGGTTTCTTCTTCCTCTCTTCTCTTCTCTGGAGACTCTTCTTAATTCTTCTACCCCTTTCCCCTTCCTAAGGGTTTCTTCTTCCTCTCTTCTCTTCTCTGGAGACTCTTCTTCTTCCTAAATGGGATTGGGATCTCTGATTTGAAGGCTCCTTCTATAGCTTACCCCACTAAAAAGATTGTCTTATGAACTCATGAATCACCGATAATCTTCCCTTAGACTCCATGACTTTCTAAAAACATGCTTTGATACCACTATAAATTTCCCAACCAAAATATTCCAATTTTTGCACTTAAAATTTCTAAGTCTTAACTGAGTTTCAATAAGTCTTTCAATGAAATATTTCGTCAAGCACTTAGTGAGTAAATTGTGGTAGGTGTTCTTTTGTTTTGCAATCAATTTACAGTTACATAAACATGAACTAGACTTCATACCAGTGAATAGAACATTATGTAAAACTCAGAAAAATAACACATATCACTATTATGAATGATATTAATGCAAATTGAAGGGTACATGTTAGGGAATAAATTCCCCTAGGGTCTTGGGTTGATACCCTAGAAGACTGGAGGTTGTCTATACAAAGAAACTCACATTCCATACAGCCATAATGCTAATATAAGCAAACTCTACTATAAGGGGCGTACCTGAGGTCCTACGTTTGAGAAGAGCCTTCCAGGGTCCAAACCCTTCTTGGAGTTCATTTTTCTCCTTCAACCTGATTCGTCCTTTCGTAGGCTCCAAGCGGAACCGTCCCTTGGATTCGTCCAGCCTCAAGCCTTTAACAAACTCCTTCCATGACTTATTCCATGATATCACAAGTAGTATGAAGACATCAACACACACAAGGAAACAACGGTTTCCTGTAAAATGGGGGAAGTGCAGGAGGCACTAGGATCTTCATACCTGTTCTAGGAAATCTCAGCATAATAATCTTTCTCTCTCTTCTCTCCTCCCTTTGGCCTTCCCATTGAAGCCTTTTTATACTTCTGCCAAAGTAGTTTTTTAGTTGGGAATTCGTTGGGAACAGTTGGGCCACAGGCACTAACAGGTAATCAACAAGTGAAACCCATGATATTCGCCCGAAATTAAGGAGATTTATTTTTTTTAAGTGTTTTAAGACATATAAGCGGGTTGGGTATACACAGACCCATGTATACATGCATTTAGCTCAGGGCAATGTCGTGTATAGGGAATAAAACACTATTTTTTAAATTTTGGACCAGGTCTGGAAGGAGGGGTTGCCCTAGGCCATGAGTGCAGCATCACAAACCACAAGAGTGATATTTGGAGCTATAACAGTACATAGCCATCATATCAATTTATATAAGTGAAAATACATGGTGAGAACGTAGTAAAGACCCTGGACTTGTCTTTGGTAAAATGTTAGTGAAATATTAGTGATGCAAGAACGCCTTGCTAGCCCTTATACATTGATGACATGGCTTCCAAAATGACCATGTGCTCAACTCCTCAACCTATAACTCATCCCACTGATTAAAAGCTTGACAACCCAAGTCACTAATACATTTTCCTTGAACTGATAGTAGTACCACTTATGCGTGTAACTTAGGGACTCACTTCTACAACAAAAAACATTGCGACAAGGTACAAAATCTCACCCAACTTGAAAATAAATATCACCATCAAGGGAGACTACGCTCAACTAGAAATGAAGGAAGAACTCATCCTAAGAACCAGCTAGCATCCGCAAAATCTCATCCTCTTCATCTAAAGAACTCAACCCTCATAAGATGTTGAACTTGGTCTCCTACTCATGGAAATATGGCACACCAAATGACAAACCTATCCAGTGATTAAATGCAAAGAACTTGTCCCTTAGACCACAAGAGAAACTCGACCTTCAAGCAGAATCTGACTTAGACATTAAAAGAGGAAATACGGCCTCCATGGACACTGATTGTTCAGCAACTTGACCCACATATGGATTGGAAACCTAGAATATTTTTGGGTATTTCTCAGCCTGTCAAAATGAGGTAGAAAACACTATATGAGAATGTAAAATCAACCAATAAAACCATTTTACCTCAATCTCTTCTGCAAATCTTCTACTCCATGATAGTGCAATGGTGAAATCTAAGTTATTTCACTCTCATGACCAAATAGGGTGTCTAGTTTCAACATCGAAGCTATATATGGTGGCTAGGGTTTCTCAGACCCTAAGCTTCTCTTAAAAAAACTCTCCAAGAGCTCATTTTCTCAAAATACAAGTGTTGGAATGAGGAGAGACTCCTCACTTTTCTCTTTTTTATAATCGAGTCATTTTTTAAATCGAGTAGCCACTTTAACCTCCATTTTACCCTTTTAATATTTTACTTAGTCACTCTAGGAGACTTTCACTTTATAAAATGAAAGTGATTTTTCATTAGCCTAGGATATGTCCCATTTTTCACCCCTTAGGAAATTATAAAGTTTTCCTAGGTGAATCATGTTCCCTTATTAAATTGTATTCCCGCCTTAGCCTACGGGAACTTATTAGGCTAGTGGAACCAATATTATATGTCCTAAGTGGTTGGGGGAATTATACCATCCTCTTGCATTTATAAAAATTTTGAACACTCTATCCCTCCTTTGGCTCATCAATGAGGTTGTTCAACTCACAAATTATATGGGAGTTACCATCCTCCTTCAATTAAATCTTCTTGAACCTCAAGGCCTGAATGGTTAGCCCTATCATGTCAGGAGATTGAGTTTACGTCAAGAAAATTTTTCTATCAGAGAATAAATCGCGAGGGTGTGATAAATTGTATTTGGAGCACCCATGAGGCTTGATTTTTTAAACCAAATTTAGGAAATCTTTTTTATTATTTCCTTTCATAATGTTTTTAGCTGAAAATGTATCATTTGTACATGTTTCTTAATGACTCTGAGTTCCATCTTTTGTGTACAAATGAGTGTGCCATTTTTTCATGATAAAAACCACCAAAATCCAATTTGTGAGCCTTGACTTTCCCCTAAACTTAATACAAATCCAATGGGAGGTAGGGATATCGAAAGACTAGGAAGACTAATTGGGGTTGTAGGCACAGCCAATGGTATGCCTGAAAGAGAGAACTTTTAAGGACTTGATGTGGAAGGAGTTGGACCTATCACACTAATCAAGGGTAACAAGGACAACAAATTAGACATCCATGAGATAGTGAAGATGATCTTGTCTTCCCCATTATCGAAGCTCCACTCTCACCAACCATTTGATGAGTAAACAATGAAAAAGGATCTCTAAAGTTATCACTCACCTTAAAAAGTACATGGTCGAAAGGATTAATCAAAGGACTCTTCATGTTGGCTGATTTGATTTCACCTTCCACTTTGAGGACAACTTGTTCTTCCCCCTCTTAACCAAAAATAACCCTCCTAAGGTAGTTTTAGTCAAATTCCTCCATTTCTAGAGTTATATTGCATCTTTGTAATGGTGGGCCTTCCTCTTCTTGAAGAAGGTTTTGAATTATTTGAGACCAATGGACAATTTGATTATCCACTATGAATATATATGATCAATTAAAGACTCAAGTAACCCCTATGGAAAACTAGGCTAAAATCAAAGAGAATGCCCTAGTAAAATCTAAGATATAACAACAAGTAAATAAAAGGATATAGCGAAATTCCACACATCATCCTGGGATATTCAGGGCCTAGGTCCAACCGATAGAGGTAGAATTAATGGTTATAAAAACCTCCCTATACCATCCTTTACCATCACAAGTGACCTCTCAAGTGTCATGGAGTGTCACCTTTCATGAGCAGTGATATGACGATGTAGCACATGTCTCAGAGATAGCAAGCACTTCCCATCTGCAGTCACCTTGGTAGGATCCTTAAAGAATGAAAACTAAGGCACCAATTCATAATGGTTCACACACATGAGAAGGAAAACTAAGCCCAATACCTTTATGAGGGATTTTTCACAATGAATTTTGTGCTCCCAACAGATCCCTAGACTTGCATAATCCAAAAAACATCAAAAAATCAAATGAAGAGGGGGTTATCTCTCCATATGCTCTCAATGTGATAGCATGCTTGACTTGTGTTAAAGGAGCTTCCTTATAAGCGAGTATGTGCCAATGGTTTCTTATTACTCTTTAGCATCTTTGTGTTTTTGTGTGTTTTCAATTGCATATTTTTTGTTTTATCAAGAATATGTACTCAGGAATTAATGATATAGGGTTAAAACCTACATTTGGTATCAGAGGAATTTTGGCTTCAAGGGGCCACTATTGTGCCTATGGGGTTTGGATCAAATCTATTGTACACCTTGTTATAGTGGGATATCTACAAAATTGTTTTTGTGTTGAAAGGAAATAGTGAGCAATTCAAAGATAAAGATTGATAAATTCAATGGGCAAAGTTTTGAGTTGTGGAAGCTCAAAATGGAAGATTTTTCAATGGACAAACTTTAGTGGATCATTCTGGATCTAGATTATACACTAATGGGAATGTAAACAGAAGATTGCACCAAGTTGGATTGGAAGGAAAAGAACACAATACAACTTGTCTCTTAGATTTAGTATTATTGAATGTTTAAGAGGAAACTACTATCAAGGATTTGTAGAAAATGTTAGGGACTTTGTATCAGTATATGTCCCTGGTGAATAAATTGTTCCTACGTAAGAAGCTATATAATTTGAGATTCAAGGGCGGAGACCCAATGATAGAGGATTTGAATGCATTCAATATTGTGTTAATTCAGCTAATACCTATTGATATTAATATATCAGATGAAGATAAGTGCATCAGTTTCTTATGTTCTCTACTAGACTCATGGGATAATCTAGTTGGTGTCATAGGTAGTAACACAACTACTTTAATATTTGATTAAATAGTCTCATGATATCTATTAGAGGAGATGAGATGGAAAAACATGGAAGCCACAATGGAGATTCCTTGTATGTAAGAGGATGCTCCCATAATAGAAATAAAATTAAGTCCTCGTGTAGAGGATATCAATCTAGAATAAAATCTAAATGTTCAAGAAAGTTCATAAAGGCATGTTGGAGATGTGGAAAAGAAGGGAATTATAAGAAATATTGTAGATCTGAAATTGCTAAGAAAGAGAAGAGATTTAAATATGCTCCTTCTATAGAAGTAAAAACCTCCTCAAATAAAAGAGGGGATGTGTACTTGGCTTCTTCAAGTATACATGTATATTATGAGGCATGGTTGGCCAACTCAAGTGCATCCTTTCATATGACTCCTCACAAGGAATGGTATTGTGAGTATGAGAGATTCAATGATGGTGATGTTTTCTTAGGAGATGACTTGACAGTCAAAATCATAGGATGAGAAAAATCATTGTTGAAGATCATGGGTGGAAGGACTAGAACACTCCGTAGTGTTTAGCAAACCCCGAGATTACCTAGAAATTTGATCTTTGTAAGAAACATGTGATGTAGGTGTAAAAATATTGTTTCAAAAGGATACTCATATGGTGGTTTAAGGAGAAATGGTATTTCCGAGGGGAGTTTGGATTGGAACTATGTATAAGTTGTTTGGAAGCACTAGCAGTGATGGGTGCAATAGTTCCCTTATTCCTGAGAGTGGAGCAGAAGAAGGAAAAAAACCTATAGCTTATCAAGAAAATACTATGATATGGCATCATACATTGGAACATATCAGAGAGAAGGGAATTCAAGTAGGACACAATAATGGTATGGTAGAAGGTATGTCTAATTGCTCTCTGGATTTCCATTTCTATCAATATAGTTTATATGGGAAGCGAAATCATATAAGAATCTCCTTTGCTTCTATGAGGTTTGAGGGAATATCACAGTTGGTGTACAGTGATTTGTTTGGACCTATGTCAATTCCATCATTGGGAAAATGTGTACTATGTCTCATTTATAAATGAATTCTCAAGTAATACATTAATTTATTTCCTCTGGAAGAAATATGAAGTCTTTCAAAATTCCAAAGAGTTTAAGGTTCTAAGGTGTTGAGTATAAATAATGGTAAAGAATTATATGGGAATGAATTTGAATAATTTTGTAAGAAGTGTTGTATATAAAGGAACAAAACTACTCCATGCACACCTTAGTATAAAGGAATTGAAAAAAGAATGAACATGATGTTGATGGAGAAAGTAGGGAGCATGCTCATTGGTGTCAAATTAGGGTAGAAATTATGCGGAGAGATAGTGGACATTACATGTTATCTGGTAAATAGAATCCCCATAAGTGTTGGGTGACAAGAATCCCCATAAGTATTGGGTGACAAGAATCCCCATCATCCCCATAAGTGTTGGGTGACAAGAATCCCCATGAAGTATGGATTAGTAAGAAACCTTCTCTTAAACATTTTATGGTATTTGGTTGTGATTCTTATGAACACATTGCAAAGGAGAGTAGGAATAAGTTGGATAAGAAAGATGAAAGTGCATCTTTATTGGATATAAAGATGGTTTGAAAGGCCATAAGATTTGGAACCCATAAACTAAGAAGGTTTTGTATATTCAACATCTGATATTTAGAGAAGTAAAAGATGTTTTGAAATAGGAAGTCCTACCAAGGGAGAAAGAACCATAAAAGATAGATTTTGAATTAAAGGCTAATGAATTAAACTCTATAGAAGAACATGAATAAGAAGAAGAAGAACCACTAACTCTGGCACTAAGAAGATTAGTTCAAGAAAGAAGGCAGACATTAAAGTATACTCCACCTCATTTTTGTTCAAATTGTGCTTTGTTTATTAAATGATAATGATCTTAGAAATGTTAGGGAAGCAATGGATTCAAAGGATTGCAAACTTTGGAAAAAATCCATGGTTGACAAAATGGTAGCCTTGGACAAAAGTTAAGCTTGGGATCTAATGTAGTTTCCGAATAGAATAAATCCTATTAGAATCAATTGGGTGTTTAAGGAGAAACTAAATGCAAAAGGCGGAGTGGAGAAATACAAAGCTCAACTAGAAGCAAAAGGGTATTCCCAAGTAGAGGGAATTGACTATGGGGATATTTTTTATCATGTTGCCAAGTTAAATTTTATTATATTTCTTTTCTCTATTGCTACTACTTTTGATATTGAAGTAGAATCTATGGACATGAATAAAGTATTCCTACATGGGGATTTAGAAGAATAAAAGTACATGACACAGTTGGAATGACTTGTTGTGAAAGAAAAGAAAGAGTTAGTATGCAGGTTAAAATAAGTATATATATGGGTTAAAGCAATCACTAATGTTGTGGTATAAAAAAAGTGATACTTATATATTGGAACTTTCACAAGGAGCAGAGCATATCATTATGTATATTTCAAATTATTTGGTGATCATGTTTATTTGGTCTCATATGTGGATGATATGTTGTTGATTGGAAATGATAACGAAATCATCCAATAAGTGAATAGTCAATTTTCCCGCAAATTTGACATGAAGGATCTCGATGTTGCAAATTCTGTATTAGGTATGGAAATTAAAATAGATCAGAAAAACATGAAACTTTGGTTAAGTCAAAGGAATTTTATAGAGCCAATGATGCAAAGCTTTAATATAGGAGTGTAAACTAGTAAAGTTGGATATTCCTGTAGGTGTAAAGTTATCTACATATTAGTATCCCAAAAAATAGGAAGAAGAAGAGGACATTTCATGTGTTTGATATGCTAGCGTAGTTGGAAATCTTAATGTATGCATTTTCCTGTACTAGACCGAACATTGCACATGCAATGGGAGTATTGATAAGGTATACATCAAAACTAGGGAAGCAAAATTGGAAAATAATAATGGGGGATTTCAAGTATTTGCATGGAACTACTAGCTATGGATTATGCTCCCTGTTGCTTTTCCATGATCTTGGTGTCTAGGATAGAATCTTAGATCACTCACACTACCAAACCAAGAATCACAACGAAGCTACTTTGCACAATGGAATATAAATAGTGATAAATCTACTAGTGCACAAAATATACACAACTTTTACACAATATTGTACAATAACCCAATCTTCGTTATATTAATCCAACTGAATAATACAACAATCTATAGCTCCCATACTAGGGATAATGGCCCTCAAATATCCAATGGTAAAAGAATACAAATACAAGATAATCTGATGGTCTAGCTGATGTAGTCAATGATCACAACCTCTTTGTCATATCTTGTACACCTGCGGGCCCTTTGCTCCCAATCTACAACACCTTCCACTATCAATACTCGTCCATCTGGCCATTGAATCTCAGCTATCCAATCTTCCCTCACGTTGATCATTTTTCCATCAACACTTCGAGACTCTTTTTGAGTTGAACAACTCAAAACTGCCCACTACTATTCCTCAGCTACTCAGGTCCTTCTTCCCACTATAGTCTTCATGTCCTTCTCTAATGAAGACTAACATAGGGTAGGAGGGTTGCCACCTATTACCACCAAATGTGGATTCTCCAATGATGAACATGGACTATCAAATCTACTCCTATGGTTGGCCAAACCTTGAGCTCCAATCTCCTTCCTCTAGTAGCCTCCTTCGTCCACCAAGGATCTACTTATAGGCTCAATCACTTTGCCTACCTTTATTTGTCAAACTCCTTTATGACTATTGATCAAGGGCTACTCTTGGGTCACCTACATGATTCCCTCCAACAATCCAAAGTCACCCAATAGTTGTGTGCACATTAGGACCTATTCCCTAGAACCAATTCAACACAAAAAACATCAACATACATGTACTCATGAGCTAGTGCAACTATTGTAGGTTGGAAATCTAGTTAGGGCATAGACACAGTCCACATCAGACCTCTCTAACCCCTTCAAAAATCCTCTCTTTCACTGTAGCTTGCCTCCTTTTCCTTATTACCTACCCACGCTTCATGTTCTTTTGCTTTTGCAATGGGAAATAGGCCTTATGTCTTCTCCTGCAAGCCCAGAACATTCCTATGATGCCTCTGTAATTGCTACAGGACCTACGGACTACCAAAATAGGGAGGAATCACCCTTAAACATACACCAATCAGCCCAGATCTTACTCGGATTACCTATGCTTCTCCTTGTCCTTATCAAACCCACACACAATACCTCAAATTTGTGCCTTATGCTCCTCGACCCTCTCCTGCTTGAGTTGTGGCTACCACAGGAGATCTTTTATCAATACATTTTTGCACTTGGATGGTGTGTTATGACCCAAAGCTCACCTTCTATTTATACACAATAGAAGGGATCCATTGAATTGCACAAAGAGGGATTTTCAACCTGTCATGTGTATTATCCAGCTCGAGCCTACATGAACTTCATGCCATAAGTCCACACTTTACCTTCAAAAATTCATATCTCCACATAGACAACTCAGATTTCGATGATTTTTGTTGTGTTGGATTTGTCCCAACGTCTTCTATCATATCCATCAATCACATGTATGGCCTTATGGATTCACACCCACATTCTTGGGTAAAAATCCCACATCTTGGGTTCCAAGCCTACAATGCCTTATTATGGCTCTCCAACCTCCAAACCCCGAACCCTAGGGCCTAGAGTACCTCCCAAGCTACCAAAAATCAACACTCCCTCTTAGCGAGGGAAGTACTTCCAAGACTAGGAAGTAACTCGTCATCATGAACACTGCTCACAACACTCACCCAACTCTTGGTGCTCACAACTACAACAATCCTTGTAGTATGGACTATGCCTCTCTCGTAAGTGTCTGTTGGGTCTCCATAATACTAGTGATTACCCCATTACTATTGCAGTTGTACCCCTTATTAATATAGTTGTGCCCCTATTGTGCCCATATTGTTACTATTGTGCTCCATAGAAGCCCACTCTTGTTATTATTGTGCCCTTACATTATTATTGTTATGTAGGCTCTGATTATGTTATGACCCCTTAGACTCCTATATATAGAAAGGAGGTCGTTTCATTTGTATCATCCAAGAATTGTTCATTTATGTAATGTAAAGGAGGTTTCCCCCTCGAAGAGGCTGAATTCTAAGGCGTTGATCTATCTTTTCTATCTTTTCTTGAGCTGGTTTCATAACACAAATTGCTAATATTTGTTGTGTATGTAGATGATATTATCTTTGGTAGCAATGAAGAATATATGATTCAAAGCTTTGCCTTGGTGATGCAGAAAGAATTCGGAATGTCTTTGCTTGGATAACTAACATATTTTCTTGGATTGCAAATCCAACAAAATGAAGGCAGTATTTTATTGTCTCAAACCAAGTATCTCAAGCAGATCTTGAAGAAATATGGCATGGAAGATGCAAAACCAATATGTACCCCTATGGTTACAGGATGCAACCTTAGTGCAAATGATGAATCAGCAGCAGTGCATCAACCAACCTATAGATCCATGATTGGAAGTCT
>APFE031639749.1:83142-96527 GCA_000404065.3 Pinus taeda | reverse complement strand
TACTCGACCAGACATCATGCATGCAGTGGGAATAGTTGGAAGATTTCAGGCAAATCCTAAGGAAACCCATCTTTAGGCAGTAAAGAGAATTTTCAAGTATCTTCAAGGAACTCAAAACTATGGCTTATGGTATCCAACAGATACAGATCTCACTCTTCATGCTTATACAGATGCAGATTGGGCTGGAAGCGAGGATGACAGAAAAAGCACAAGTGGTGGTGCATTCTTTATGGGTTCCTGATTAGTATCTTGGTTCAGTGAGAAACAGAGTTCAATTGCTTTATCTACAGCTGAAGTAGAGTATGTGGCTGTTGCATCTTGTTGCACACAACTTCTTTGGATGATGCAAACTTTGCAGGATTTTCAAATCACTTGTACTCCACCTATCTCCATCCTATGTGATAATACAAGTGCTATCAGCATTTCAAAGAACCCAGTCATGCATTAAAAGACCAAGCATATACCTATCAAATATAATTTTCTTCGGGAACAAGTGCTTGAACAAAAGGTCAAGTTGGAGTATGTTCCGTCTAAGGAACAAGTTGCTGATATACTCACCAAACCTCTGCCCAGGGAGACCTTTGAATACCTCAGGAAAAAGTTGGGGGTAGTTGATGCATCATCTTGTTGTTGAATCTCATATGCTTCAGAGATTGTTGGTTGTATGCAAGATTCATATGGGGTATATGCGTACAATCACTGGTTTATGATTGGTCAAAAACCAACTGGCTCAGGTTCAGGGGGAGCATATATTCTTCTAATAATGCATTGTTGGCATTATACCTTGGAGGAGAAAGTCAGAAGAAGAACATGGATACTGATTTGAATATTGCGGTACATCTTTTTGCAGACATCATTTCAGCACAGAGCATATACAAAGGGGGAGCTCATTCAGAATTTTTAGCAAGTACTCAAGGGGAGTATGGTAGTCTGCCCCTTTGCCCTTGATGTCAAAGGGGGAGAGTGATTGGTTGTTAATGCCATCAAGTCCAAAGGGGGAGATTATTGGCATTATGGTATATATGTTGTACTTGATGGCAACCCACTCATCTCCGATGATAAATTATAGTACAGTAATGTTATTTTCTGGTTCCGCAGGTGCTCAGATCAAAAGATGCGGTCTTCAACAAGTTGCGCAGGAGAACCGTTGAAAAGGTGCGGATATGTTCGCAGGTCTCCCGCACAAAAGGTACGAACCTAAAATGCACGGACTTTCATGCAGAGAAAAACGCACATCTTATGTTTGATCCATGGTATTTAGTCTGACGTTTTTGATCCTATGGTTTTGGTCCGTGGTTTTGGCATCTAAAATATTGAACCCAGGTTTTGGATCCCTTGTATTGGTTTTCTATGGTTTTGATCCATGGTTTGAGTAAGGGCTTGCCTATAAAAAGGAAAGGATATCCTTTGGCTAGTTACTTGAATATTGAATATCTTAAGATCTAAAATTTTGGGTGATTGGTTTGAAAAGCTAGATCTAGATAAAAGAGAAATCTGTAAATTGTAAGGCGGATCTATTGATAGGTCGTGATCTCTTTGGCGCATGATCAGATCTGTGGATCTAACAGTCTGTGGCACATTGGAGGACTGAGAATTTGGCTCTATACAGAGGTCCGCAGGTGATCCACAGCGCAGGTGCGGAGGAACGCAGTGCAGCAGAAGGCGCAAGTGCGGAGGAACGCAGTGCAGCAGAAGGCGCAGGTGCGAAGGAACGCAGTTGAATCAGCAGAGCAGGTGCAGAAGTGCGCAGAAAAGTAAACAGTGAAGGTGCGGAGCTGCGCAGACTCATCACGGCAAAAGTGCGGATATCCACAGGTTTCCTTCGATGAAGTTGCGAACCTTTTCTTGAAATATATTTTAGCTGTATTTTACCCGTTTCTGCAGAGATCTGGGTTTAAATTGGTGGCTGGTTACTGGTGATATTTTCTGGTTACTGCATTCTGAGAAGTTAATTGTTTAAAGGAGATTGGGCGATGCACATGTACTTGATGTTTTGGATCCAGTTTGAAAATTTATGAAACGTGGTCCCCGGAAGAAAAGAGAAGGTTGTAGCCTTCTGTAGATCAGCACCTACATACTAGTATTTCAGCTAGTACAAAAGCTAAGGGGATTGTTGCTCCCTTCCAGAAGAAGCTGGAAAACGAGAGAGGGTTGTGGCTCTCTGCAGGTAGTAGCCTGCGTACTGGTAAAGGATTGCACCAGTACAAAATCATTGTAAGAAGAAGTTTCTTATTGAAAGAAGATAGAGACATATTGCAGCAGGTGGTTTTCACCCACATTGGGTTTCCACCTTACATCTTGTGTTCCTTGGTGTGACTGTCTTTTTGTGTTCCTGTCATTGTTCTATGTTCTCACATACAAATTAATGACAAACATCTAATTATAAGTTTGGAAGGTATATGCAAGTTTAAATTGTCAGATCTGAAAATATTTTGTATAAATTGAGAAGAAGAGTTTGGTAATACTGATTCACCCCCCCCCCCCCCCACCCCCCTCTCAGTATTATTTCTAACACCACCCTGTTCCAGTAAATTTTGAAGATGTTTGATGATTGTTGGTTGCTGGTTGTCTTTTGGTCTTACTAGCCTTTTAGCACTTTTTGCCTCTCAGTTTATGTAAACCTATGTCATTTTGGAGTTTTTCTTTGTATCTTCATAGGCATCTATTGGCCAATAAATCTAATAAGAGTGAGGCCATCTAGAAAATATAATCTTTTGAATTAATAGATAACTTCAATTCACAAAAAAAAAAAGTCCTTATAATAATAGAAAGTTAAATGTTTATTTGCTTAAAAAAAATGGAATGAGAACTTCTAGAGAATCAATTCACAAACAAAAAAAATCTTATAATAATAGAAAGTTAAATGTTTATTTGCTTAAAAAAATTGAAATGAGAATTTCTAGAGAATGGATAACTTTTAAAGAAATTACACGACATACAACTATTTCATAGATGTCATAAACAAACCAATAACGATATGTTTTGAGGGACTTAAGCCAAAAACAACCATGGGACTAATTCTTCACCGACCTAAAATCCTTTAACAAAAAATAAAAACATAAAAAAAGATATAACTTCAAAATTTTAAAATAATTCATTTACAAATAATCACAATTTAGATGTAAAATACCATTAATAAATAATTTCAGTTAAAAAACTTAATAAAAGTTATAATATCTTAATATTTTATTCAATCTTAATGTTACGTTATGTGAAATTAAATGGTAATTTTGAAAATTTATAAATGGGAGGGTTTTGTTAAAATTTTATGAGGATATAGTATTGTTAAGGTTAATAAAAATGTTATTAGTATTTTTTTATTAAAATATATATTATTTTGATTGAGAATATGTGTTTTTTAATAAGGTTATAAGTTTAAATTTAGAAGGGAGTAGAGTAGGTATATTTTTGTAAATTTTAGTAGTCAAATTGTTATAGGTTCAAATTATGAGGGAGACAGTGTTGATTTTCCATATATAATTAGACAAGCACAATTTTCTGCAACTGATAATTATTTCCAATGACATATGATATTACTTTAACACACTCCAAAACATCATCAACTAATTACACATGGAACTAGTCATTGATTGTCTCTGAAATTTGACTCCTCAGAATCTTCGACCTCTTTCTCAAATACTACATGTGAGAGGGTGTGAGAAAAAAATGTAAGCGATGAGTGAGTGATGAGTGTGTATGAAAATGATATCTTTGCAAATTTAATTTAATTTTCTTTCTTTTACTTTTTTTCTTTTAACTTGTGTAGTTGAGGAATACCTCCCATAGCTACCAAAACATTGCCTCTTAGTTAGGGAGGTATTCATCTTGACTTCCTCAAAATGTCCACTTTGCTAAAATATTTCTCCATCCCAAGAAAAGATTGAATGAGCTTGCAATATTAATGTATCCATCCACTTCATGTTCCATTCCATAACCACGTGGAAACCATTCTACATCAACATCATGCAAAGGACCTAGTCATCCACTAGCCAAATACCCTTTGGTGATATGGTCAATTTCCACTCTATGTCAACATCATGCAAAGGACATAGCCACCCACTAGCCAAATACCCTTTGGTGATATGGTCAGCTACCCACTGACCCAAGTAAAAACAAAACTAGTCCTAGGTCACCAACTAACCAAGTTGTCACTTGTAACTAGTCAAAATTTCCCTTACCAATGGTGAAATCCTAGGCCCATTTACCATTCTTCTATGTCGTCACATAGCACTTGAATGGTAAAATTACTTTCCTGATGCTTTGAGACACTCACTCTACCCAATAGCCAAGTAACCCTTACAAATATGGTTAGAACCTTCTAATCAAAGGAGCACTCTAGGCCCTGATGCTCTCTAGGTCATATTCCCTAGTGACATTACATGGCACCTGATCAATAACCTTGACCTAGGGAGAACATTTCCCCTGATGCTACAACATCAACACCCCCTCTCAATGAGGGAGGCATTCTCAACCACTCCAATCTTGTCCCTGAAGTATACAAACTTCATTCGGGATAGAAGCTCCCTTTGAACTAGAAGATCTTTCGATCATCTAACACAGTTCCAGATGTCTATACAATTTCTCCCTCTCGAACCGAAATCACTCTTTCTGAGTTTATGCTCAATATTGGGAGAATCCTCTGAGATTCCCTTTAAATCTCCTAGGTTAATTTCTTATGAACACTAGTGGATATATGTCACTATTCACCCCACACATATTCTCTAACCATTTACTCATTGGTGCTATGAGGTTAAATCTCTCTTCACATTAAAATTTTTATTCTACTCCATTAGAATTAGGCTATATTCCAGCTACATAGTGTTTGACTTTGTTAAATTGTTCCTCCATAATTTATGTGATTCTTTGCTTAAATTTAGGTAGAAGTAAAAAGTAAATATGTAGTACATTATTTATATTTCGGTAATTAAAAATATTTACGAGGAATTATAGCCCACCATAATTTATGTCATTCTTTGCATAAATTTAGGTAGGAGTAAAAGTAAATACCTTGTACACAAAGATTGTAACAACCCTGAAATTTTACATCTCCAACCATAATTTATGCTTTGATACCATGTTGATTTTCTAGTGGTAATTAGACAAACACAATTTTCTATAACTCATAATTACTTCCAATGATATATGATATTTTTTTAACACACTCCAAAACATCATTAAGTAATTACTCCTAGAAAATTAAACTGGTCAAACATTGACTATCCCATAAATTTGACTCCTTAGAAACTCCACCCTCTTCCTCATATTACTTCCACATGTGTGTGAGAGAGAGAAAAATGTGAGTGATGAGTGTGTTTGAAAATGAGAAGCTCAAATATTTTTTTATATTGATTTTAGGGTGTCCAACATGGGCATCTCCTTGTAAACTAAATTAAATTTTATTTCTTTTAAGTTTTGTAGCTAAAGAATACCTCCCCATCTACCCAAAAAAAATCAAAAGATAAAATATGTACTTCTATAAACTTTAGTAGTCAAATTTCAGATTGCTTATGTCACAGACAAAAAGCTTATATGCCAACTAGTTATCTAACTGAATTGCAGTGTTAAAATTATTATTATTATTATTAAAATCATAAATAAAAATAATCAATAATTAATATTGTAACAGTATAATCATAATGTTATAATTAGTATAAAATAATAATGTTAAGAAGATAAGTAATTAGATAATTAATAAGAAATAAAATATTAATTAATAAGAAATGTTTTATTCCATTTTTAATTAAATGAAATGATTATATGATGTAATAAAGTTTACATTAAGAATTATAAAAAAGATGTTTTATAATAATTTAAATTTGGGATGGATGTTTTGATTTTAAATCTTAAATTAAATTTAAAAAAAAAAAAAAAACATGTATATATATACATATATATTATATATATAATATATATATATTATATATATATATATATATCAAGTTTTAATAGTACAATCGGTTGAGGATGGGCCTCATCAGGAAGGCGACCTAGGATCAAACCTCACAGAGTTTGTTGCATCCATGATAGGGGGAGGAGACATGCTAAAATCTAGTTAGCTTAGAGCTGGTGTGGCCCAAGCTGGGTGTGATCCCGAGTGACTTTGACGGCTTAGATGCCCCTAGGTTATGATTTCTCAAGCCACAGGTCAAGCTTGGAGGAACACAGCCAACTTGACAAAAAATAAATATAAATATATATTTAAGAAAAGGATGGTGGTGATGAGAGTTAGGATTATTGTGGAGATACCTTGTGGTGTTTTGGCCTTCAATGTAAGGTTTTGTCATAGTGATCTGTGTCTTAAGCATGAGCCCCTTCATATTTTTGGGTTGTTGTTTGGTTGTCCAGGAAATTTATCTCTTTGAAGGACTCTATTGGTTTGTTTTGAGTTCTACATGGTTATAGGATCCACCCCCTTCAAGTTGTCATTTTCTCAGTTTGGTTCTTGCTTAGAGCGAGGAGGGTGATCCATCCTTTCTGCGTAGGAGGTTCACTACAAGATTGAATTAGATATGGGTGATTTTCAGGGTTTTTATGGAATGATATGCCTTCCCTTTTTTTTGTTTTGAGCGTTTGGTTGGGTTTAAGAAGGCCCATGGCAGGGGATACTACTACAGCTACATATACTGCTACACTACCTTTCACTTTATGACTTGAAGTGATTTTCTATTAACCATTTGTGGAAATCCCAAGAGTACATGCACTAGATTGAGTGACTACGCCAGCATTTTCAAATTACCAATGTTAATGTTGTTGTCACCTGCATGGTATAGAAATGATGGTGCTTATTTTCTTCAAGCCCACTCATGGCAGGGACTTGCTGCCATGCAGCTTTTCTTGTTTAAATTAAAATAAAATAAAGTTAACATTTAAACCATCCATGAAAAGTTAACCTTTCATAGAAGAGAATGGCAGATGCACACAATCATATATTATTTGTTGTTTGTTATTAGAAGTATAATGAAGAATATGGTACAGAAGATGTTGTTGCATAATGATATGTTTTAAATAAAAAATAGAAAAGTTACATTTAAACCCAAAACATTCCGTGAAAAGTTAACCTTTCATAGAAGAGAATAGTGGATTTAGACATAATCATATATTATTTGTTGTTTATTATTAAAAGCAAAATGAAGAATAAGGTATAGAGTTTGGTGTTGCATAATGTTATGTTATTTGTGGGTGGTTATAAATAAGTTTAAATAGTTGGATTTTTTTTTAATTATTATTCAAATCTAAAAAGGAAAAAAGAAGTTGAATTATATTTTTTATTTTAATTTGTATTTTTTATTAAAAATAAATTTAATATTTTAAAGTTAGTGTTGTAGTAATTACAATTATTTTCTAAATTTCGTTTTTTTTTGGTTTTGTGCTGAATAAGTACATAGACTTTAGCTGAGTTTCAATGGTCTACCAACCTGTGCATATCAACTTGTTTGTCTCCCACTGCAGGTTGTCATTCTGGACTTAGGCATTTTTCTGGTTGAAATGCTCCCCCTGAAAATTGCACAATTATGGAGGGGAACCAGACTTCCCTCCAGAAATTGTGCAATCCAGCTAGATTGCATGCTAGGCTCCAAAAATGCACAATCCAATCAGGCAACCTTCCCTTTGGAAACTGCACAATCCAGCACAACACTAGGCTTCAACTCAGAAATTGCACAATTCTAACTGACAGCTAGGGCTTCAGTCCATAAATTGTGCAATACATGAGGGACAACCAGTCTTTCTCAGCCCAGAAACTATGCAAATCTCATCCTCATGCTTCGAGATTCCTGAATGTGCTTTCAGGTTGACTGGGTCCCGCTAGGACTAAGCAATCCTGATTTGCATGCATGCATTGTTTTTTCTCGAAAAATCAAAAAATCAAAAAGAAAAGAAGAGTCATTAGATTTTAGGGATCTATTTTAGCAGCTGGAGGTTACATGCAAAGATCATTTTAGAAACTTCCCTCAAGTGTTGCTTTTTCCTAGATTTGTGGAATGTGCATCATACGCCTCACCCTTATCAAACTTATTTATTCAACGTTGCATAGCTCATTCTTCACATCGATCTTGGAGCTCTGACATCCCACATCGCATATAGGAGTCTTCGACACATTCAAATCAACTTTTTCTGGGTATGTCTACCTTTCATGTCTTTTGCTACTTTTTGTCGCTTTTTGTATTTCTCTTTGTATGAATGTTGTTTGCTTGGTTTTGTTGAACTCCTGCTCTTGTTTTGATGCATGTTAGCTTGTAGAAGTGTTGTTTTAAGTTTTTCATTGCATCTCACTATTGTTGCATGCATGACATTGTTTCTACACTGACAATTGTCGTTACAACGACTCGCTTCACACACATGCTTGCTTTCCCATTTTCTGAATCTTGCACTCAATTTTTGCATGCATGATCATTCACTCTTTTTCACACCCAGTCTCACCTTGCATTCAAACCTTTTCATGTTTTCAGTCGCCCATTGTCGAGTCTAGGCTACCTTGGCCCAAATCTTGCCTTGACTAGACAGTAATGCACATTTATGAGAATGAAGGCTCTACCTTGCTCCCAGAAAATGTGCAAATATGGACAACACTGACCTCAAGGCTTGCATTGCACAATTATGGGAGACAGTGCCCTGTTGGCCCCAAAAATTGCATAATGCAGGTTGTGGTTTTGTATGTCATTGTTGACTGAAACTATGCATTGCACAGTTTCAATCCTCAGCAACCTAGGATGGATTGTGAATTGTGCAGTTTCAGCAGTTAAACAACCTCCTGATAGCCCAGACTATGCCTTACAAAATTTTGGCAATCAGTCTCCCAGCCTCTTGGTGAAAATTGTGCAATCTTCATTATCAATCACCCAAGTATGTTGCATGTCAGTCCTCAAATTTGTTTTGGTTTTCATCTCAAGATAGATTTCTTGCCATGAGTATTTCCATGTCTCTAAGTATCACAGGTGTTCATCTGTCTCTCAACAGTACAAGTACAAAGGCCTCCAAGAGTAGGGTCAAAGGACACCATTAGAAGTGCAACTGGAGATGCAGTTGAACAAGTGTCCATGAGCTTGCCCATTTACGAAGACACCAAGTTGTTCACAGACAAGGACATCAAGATGAAATGGTAGGACATCAATGACACATTCTCAGGAACATTTGAGGAAGATTTGGAAGACTGCGAGGTCTATGTCAACATCCATAAGTCTAGCTAGTACCAAATTGCATGCAGGTATCCCGCATTTCCATCCTCGAACATGATACGTAGGATTGTCTCGCATATCAATTCCGAGACAGTGATGTTGAGAAGTGTCAGTGGGACATAACTTTCTACCTTCAAGGTGAAGGACTTTAAGCAAATGTATCACTTGCCACAGCCGATAATCACAATGGAGAAACCCTTCAGCAAACCCAACAACAATACAAACTCAAGAGATATCTTGACGAGCTAGGCAAAAGAGCCAACGAATTTCAGGAAAACACCCAGTCAAGTTTACAAGACGAAGATATTGCGGAAGGCATATCGGTACTTGGTCATATTTTCATGCTACTTGTACGGCCAAGAGAGCACAGAAACCTTCCCGCGGAGTTGGGTGATTGCATTGGACAAACTTGCCAGTGAAGGAAGACCTTGCAATTGGTCCGACATGTTGGCTCTCAGGTTGAAGGAAAAGGTGACAAAATCCCAGCATCAACCCAAGGTTCAGCAAGTTGAGATATACATGTTTGCATACATACTTGATGCAATATGTTCCCATCAACAGTTCCTAGGCTTGAGTTGGACATGGATACCTTTGGAAACCTCTATACACACTTATTGCAGATTGTTCTTTAAATGCAGCTTCCACGGAGTTATCACACATTTGTTAGACCACTTTGTCACCCCGTTGTACGAAATGATATTTGAGCAGGATCCACCTTGCATGTCACAGAAAGTGATGGAGGCATTGATTGACATAGCAGATTCACATGCCTCGCCCCTTGGAACCTTCATACAGATGTACAGTGTGGAGAAGGCTCTGCATGTTTTACCGAATTTTTCCATGGAAAAGCTCGTCATGCAAGAGGTGTCATATCACATCTCGACAGGGTTGTCAGTGAAACTACATAGGAAGAAGAAGGCACCTTGACCCGCTCTTCCTTTGTGGATCGAGTTGTATGAGATACATAATCTCAAGCATGTTGAGGCCACGATGGAGGAGTTCAAACAATTCACCTTCGACACCAGAAGTTTCAATTCGTATGACCCACATTGCTTGGTGAAGTACCATTGTGCGAGAGTGTGGTTTCCTTGGATCGATGGGGTGTGTCATTGGCCTGGCGAAGACCCATGGAGATATTTTTATCACTTCTCCAGGCTCAATGAACTAGTCAGCATAATTGTAGATTAGTTGGCAAAGTAGAAAGAAGCATCATCTCAGAGAGCACCATCATCAACAGAGGGTAACATACCTACGCATGACAAAGGAAAAAGAAAGGTTGTTGACAGCATAGAGGTAGAGCAAAGTTGCAAGTTCAAAATAGATCCATTCGTAGTGAAAGCATCTTTGGAGATTGAGGCTAAGAGGCGACAACGCGACAAGAGGATCACGCAAAGGCTAAGAGAGAAACAGAGGATGGAGGAAACAAAAAAAGAGTTGCAAGAGTTGAAGCAGAAACTCGGGCAAGAACAGGAGTTGTGCAGAAGAGAGAAGGAAGCGTTGTAGGAACAAGTATAGTAGGGGGCACCACATGCACAGATTGATGAAACTGTGCCCATATAGGTTATAGACTCATCTAAGCAGTTGGAACAGAGCAGACAAGGTGAGCAGTTGCACGAGTAGGACTTAGCTCAAGAGATTAAACAGATGCTAGAGCAGATGGATACGGATATGATTAAGCTAGAGTCAGATCAAGATATTCACCTCATGCCTCGAAACCAAGAGGTCACCCCACCAGCTTCACCAGATTCAGAAGTAGAGCAAGTCCCAAGCGATCAAGGAGACACAGAAATCCTTGAAGACAATCTGGAGGCAGAGATGCACAACATATCTTTCGACCAGTCACAACAAAGAGTTACGTAGTCATGCAGAGTTCCCACTCCAGATGTTCACATATCTCCTACGTATTCTGATGAACAAGTGATTGTATTTGATCTGTGTAAGCATCCAACAACATTGGCTAATGCTACCAGAGCATATGCCAAATCCACTAGCTCAAGTATTTCATTCTTGATAACTGAGAATGAGCGCATAGCTGAGTTATAAGTGGCCAAGCAAGCAGGATAACAAGTGACAACATTCGCCAGAGCAGAGTTGAGGAGAGTGATACTAGATGAAGTATAATCTCTCGAAGCATTCATGCAGATGTTGTATTCCAGATTTGTCACCGTGCATAAGTCAGTTTTCCATCTCAACGATTGGCAACAGTATTATACTAGGAGAGAACGAATCTTGTCAAATTTTCACACTGTTGTCGATCACATGCAAGCATGGACAATGAGGTACAAAGGAGCCCCATTGCATTTTCCAAAGATGATGAAGCCCAAGGCAATAGAGTTGAAGGAATGCATCCGGAGTCAGATCCAGAACTATGAGGAACTCCTACAATTCATCACCAGTTTGCATGCTTCACATGCACGGGTGTTCAGAAGCATGGATGTCATTTTGTGCATGCACGCGATCCCATCCATTGGCACACTCACCAAGGTGAACACAAAGAAACAAGTTCGACTGGAGCTTGACATGTACTTTGATGATTTGATGCGTATAGCCACCAACACAAACTTGGAGATCAGCGCAGACACTATGCATCAGTATGTCATTGGTTCAACTGCACTCAAGGCTATTATGTGCATGTTATCAGACAAGTTGGATAGAGGTGCCAAATCAGTGTACCCAAATGCAACAGAGGCAAGAGTTCACTTTCAACAGGATGTCACCATTGAGCAAGCGGACACCATCATGGACTACCAAGCTCGGCATCATTTCGCCACCGTCAATCATCGCAAGGATTTCAAAGAGTTGGTCTTCCCAAAATCATCTGAGTCTTAGTGATAGCTTGCATTGCTTGTTCAAGCCTATTTTGTCTCACATGGGTACATGTGCAGATTCTAATGTAACATCTTGTAAAACTGAAAGACCAAGTGTTGATAGTAGAATGTAATAGTCATGTAGTAGTTGAAGAGTCGTGAGGGTAGGTGAAGAATCACAAAGGGGAGTGTCAAGGGTCACCCCACCCTTTTCTATTTATAGAACCTAATAACCCATTGTATAGGATTTTGGGAGCCAAACTTCCTATAGGTGTATCTTAGAGAAAATTTGGAGTGTATTGTAACGAGTGTTCGCTTCTCCACAGTACAGAGCTACTATATCTCTTTGGAGGAGTAAGCGACAGTGACTATAACATTTCATTATCGGGAATAGTGGTTGGTCATAGTTTTATGTATGATTGGAGCTTTCACTCTCTTAATATAACAGAGCTAGAACATTTCATGCATATGTTTTTATTGTATTCTACCTATCTTGGTTACTCTAATGATATATGTATTTGTTGTTTACGCATGTATGTATGGACTTTTCTATATATGTTTGTATGAATCTTATTGTTTTTGGGAAAACTAGTGTCTTTTTGATCTTCTAGTCCCACTAAGACGGGTAGATATCTTAGAAACAAACAATCAAAGCAAATTGTGATTTCCTTTATGTATGATAGATAAGAGAGAAGCAAAGAGGACCAACCCAAATCTTCTGCTTGGCTCCTTGTTTGTTTCCTCTCTCCCTTGATAGAGCTTGCCACTCCTCTCCTACTTGTCCCACTTTAGAGAATACCTGTAGAGGCAAAGCAACAAAACACCATCAAAGCATCTTGATCTATGATATCATAAACAATGCAGAATCATAAATACATTGACCATACAATTGCATCCACAAATAACAAGATTTACAAATACACGATTATATGGAGGAAAACTCAAAGAACTTTATTAATAGTAGAAATAGAAGAGAGGATTACAACCCAGCTGTCTAATCTAGCATCATCCTCCCAGCATCAAAGCCCTCTTCACCTCATGAAAAGAAAGATCACCCAACAGTACAATGTCTCTTCTCAAAGAGAAACCAACAACAATTCTTACAAATTACAAAATTCCAGCCTCTAGATCTCTTAGATGAGGGATCCATTTATAGATATTTGTAGAGGGGTGAGTCAACTCTGGGTTTTTGATTAGTGTCATTCCATTGATAGTTCTTGGTTCCACTTGGATATTTCATTGATCTCTTACTCATCCCTGGGCGAGTTCAGAGAGGCAAGTGTCATGTGAGAAGTTTCTAGAAGATTCTTTGGGTTTCCACTTAGCAAAATGTCTCTGCCATTTGCCTACTCTCGCTCATCGCACCCCACAGAAGCCTCTTTTAGTATGCATCACACCTGGCTAG
>APFE031639749.1:54521-72126 GCA_000404065.3 Pinus taeda | reverse complement strand
GAGATTGTGATTGAGCCGTAGAGACAAGAGGTTGTTGTACTGCAACCTAAGAAATTTGAGGTTGACATACAACAGGTTGTGCTTGTACTTGTGACATAGTCACAATAGCAGGTGTAGTGGTAATATTCGACACAGGTTGCGTTGGTTGCATTGAATATACAACCATTGGTTGTTGAGGCAGTATTGGTATCCAACCACCGGATGTAATTCCAGTTTGACATGAATTTTGTTTTGAGCTCTCATACGGTTGTTTTCCAGGAGGGAACAATGAAAAAGCATACTACCCCCCATATGGTGGCAATCCAGTGCTCAAAGGATAGATGGGCCTTTGAAGACTAGGCTACCCAAATTGAAACTGGTGTGCAGGGTCAATTTGTTGAGCTTCAACATAAGAAATGCCAGATAGGATCCCAGAGGAACCAATGGGAACATACCATATCGTCGAAACAGTCCCTGGTTGGACTCCATCTAATGATTGATAACTAGTTGGGATAGATGGTATACTAGCAAACATCGTAGGAGTTGTAGCAGGAAGTTCTACTGTGGCTGTATCGGATGACACAGTCCTAGATGTTGACGGTTGTTCAGACATATTTAATTTATCCCAAAGATTTCCTAGCAACTCGATAGGAACTTGCAATGAAGGATGATTAAAAGAACTAACTTCAGTAATAGAAGGATATAAGGGGATCCCAGCTCCAAAATGCAATGGAGTACTAGATGGAAGATCCTCTACAACCTCTTATATGGTAATCAGTCCAGGTGGAAGAGGTAGACCGTCAGGTCCGTAAAATATTTCTAGAGCCAAAAAAGGTATAGCTTATGCAATGACAGATACTAGAGGGGTGACACATTCTGAATTCTGGAACTCAACTTCTAGATGTTCAGGTAAGTGAACTTCAGTTTCTGGACCGACTCTTCCTAGAACTGTTTTAGGTATGGAAGCATCTACCATTACACTAGGATCAGGTCTAATGTCCTCTTCTAATTGTGGAACTTCTTCTGTAAAGGCAGATGTACCAGAAATTATTGGAGTAACTGTAGTCTCTGATGATGTTGAAACACAAGTTTCAAATAATCCAGGAGAGGTGGACTCAGTCAAACGAGGCCATTTTGCCCAAAATGGTTTCGTTTCCGGAGTCAACGATGGTTGACTCGCTAGCTTCTGTGAACGATGGGGTTTTGATTGACTTTCTTCCACGATTACGGATTACTTGATCAACTCAAAATTAAAACGGGGAAAATGCTATTCCGAATTAAATAAATTTTAATGATGCTTTGACACAACTTTGCTTTTTCAATTTTTAAGAGTCGAGAAAAACCGAAAGATGACTCTAGCTGTATTTGATTTTTAATGAGCCTAAAGTGACAAGTGCTCAGATGGACCTTTTATTTTAAGGAGTCAAAAAGGAACGAAAGTGACTATTCTGGAAATCTAGATAGAGGGATTACCAAACCAATCGCAAAACTTCAAAATACACCTTGCTGGTAAATTAAAGAGAAATTACCAAGGACTTATGTATGGCAGTCAATCTTCTTGAATGTTGTGTTCAGTGCATTGCGATCGATAGGGTAGTAGACACGGCTTCTTATGGATAAAGGATATCATCCTATTGTGGTCTCCCAATATATACTTGATGGTATGGGGAGCACAAGTCCGTACTAGCACTTGTCGTATCAAAGAGGAGGAATCACCCAACCTTCGATGAAAACGATAGTTACCAGGTTTTACGACACTGGAATGCGTCTCTAGCCTAGACCTCTAAATGTGTTGCATTAGGTTCCAAAGCATTGTTATGTACATTGAGATTTATTTTAGATATGTAGATGTAAAATTTCTAAATATGCAATCTAAAATGATAAACAGTCATTTATTTTAGCAAATGAAATTCCTAGCTACTAAGGAAAGAAAATAACGATTCTTTCGACAGAGAGCAGAGAGCACACACTAAATGCACTTTTCCTAAATCATTTTCCGCATACAGTCTAAATGCAAATGTAGATGCATGTATTTGTTTTTCGTTTCCTTAATGTGAGAATGCCAAAAAGGAAAACTAAGTACAAATCTAAACTATTTTCTTCAAAGCGACACTCCGACAATTTCTTTTCAAAATGAGAGGAATACTAAAACAACACTTTTCAATTTCGAATAGAAAATTGCTTTCGACACTTTAAATATTAATAATTCAAATCAAATACAATGGAAAAAATACAATCAACTATCTAGAAGAGGAATACTTTATGACACTCTTCTTTTCGACTCAAAATGACAGTTATGACACTTCTTTGCATCAAAAACGACAGTTTCATTAAGCTACTTTTGACAAAGAAGGATTGCAAATAATAGAAAAACACATAAACAAATTTACAAATCCCTATAAATGGAGGCTAAATAATGTTAAGGAAAGAGGCTTCAGCAATGAGATACTCATCATGAGCAGCAAAACTACTGAATAGAGTTGAAAACAAGGAGGAAAAAACCAAATTTCAAAGACAGAAACAATATCATTCAGTCATCGCACCTGTCCTTAAGGGAAACAGGGATGCATCTCACCTGCAACACACGGGAGGTGCAATGCATACAAGCTGCCAATTACAGATAGTACGATGGGCCAAGGAACGAAACTAAGTTTGGTTTTTACTCAAAATTTGCAGTTGAGTTCAGTGATTTAGGCTGAGCTATGATAGACAGTAAAAACAAAGCATAGGGGTGTGATATTATGAGGTTATTGAGCTACCACAAGGGTGTTTAGGATGCTTGTAAGTTAGATGTTCAGTTCATAAACCAACCCGGAGATTGGCTGAAGCAACATTTATCTACTTTGCAGTTGCATAGCAAAAGCAGTTCGAAGGCTAGTTGGCTAACTTCAGGCTCTATCTCTATTTATAAAGCAAACAACAATAACAAACAAACAAACTATTCGCTCCCCAGTGGATTCATCATTTTGTTTCCGAAAAAACTAGTGTCTTTTCGATCTGCTAGTCCCACTAAGACAGGTAGCTATCTTAGAAACAAACAATCAAAGCAAATTGTGATTTCCTTTATGTATGATAGATAAGAGAGAAGCAAAGAGGACCAACCTGGATCTTCCGCTTGGCTCCTTGCTTGTTTCTTCTCTCCCTTGATAGAGCTTGCCACTCCTCTCCTACTTGTCCCGCTTTAGAGAATACCTATAGAGGCAAAGCAAAAAAACACCATCAAAGCATCTCGATCTATGATATCATAAACAATGTAGAATCAAAAATACATTGACCATACAATTGCATCAACAAATAACAAGATTTTCAAATACACGATTATATGGAGGAAAACTCAAAGAACTTTATTAATAGTAGAAATAGAAGAGAGGATTACAACCCAGCTATTTTATCCAGCATCATCCTCCCAGCATCAAAGCCCTCTTCACCTCATGAAAAGTAAGATCACCCAACTGTACAGTGTCTCTTCTCAAAGAGAAACCAATAGCACTTCCTTACAAATTACAAAATTCCATCCTCTAGATCTCTTAGATGAGGGATCCATTTATAGATATTTGTAGAGGGGTGAGTTAGCTCTAGGTTTTTGATTAGTGTCATTCCACTGATAGTTCTTGGTTCCACTTGGAGATTTCATTGATCTCTTACTCATCCCTAGGCGAATTCAGAGAGGCAAGTGTCATATGAGAAGTTTCTAAAGATTCTCTGGGTTTCCACTTAGCAAATTGTCTCTGCCATTTGTCTACTCTCACTCATCGCACCCCACAGAAGGCTCTTTCAGTATTCATTTCACCTGGCTAGTGTAGCAGCCAGTATGCATCGCACCTTGAACATGGAGTAGTCTATATGGTCCAGTTTTTGCCAGTTCTGAGTGGTTTTTCAGGTGGAACTTCTGGGAAATGATGTAATCAGTTGACCATGATTCTTTTGGGTATGAAACAACACTTTTAGGGGTTTAAGAGCCCTTGGTTTATCAACATATATGATTGGGGTTGTAGTCCCCAAATATGTCTATAACACTTATCAAGATGTGTTGTTGCTTTAACCATCACTTTGGATCATTGGCTAACCTTCTTTCCAGCTTGTGATGTATCTCTCTCATGTGTTCCCTTTCAAGCTGCATGTTGTCACAGGTTTCCAAGGGGCACACTGATATCTCTGTTACATGTGTTAGACCCATTCATGCACCTTCCTTGACTTGTTGTGCATGTCACACCCTTGCTACCAACAGGGGCATCATACTCACCTTTGTGCACAACCATGGTCAAGGTGGTACCGTACTACCCCACTGCTAGGATTCCTACACCAAACGGTCTAAGGTCTAGTTGGGACTTCTTACCAGGGATATCCATTAACATGTTGGTGGGCCCAACACTGTCAACATTTCTGGTGCTAGAAGGAGGGCCAGATGACAAGAT
Organism: Pinus taeda; assembly: GCA_000404065.3. Lineage (NCBI taxonomy): Eukaryota > Viridiplantae > Streptophyta > Pinopsida > Pinales > Pinaceae > Pinus > Pinus taeda. The sequence continues at coordinate 67,732 of APFE031639749.1, read as the reverse complement.
GAGTCCTCACATCATGTTCTGAATATTCACATATCTTTCATGGGGCCTGTTAGGCTCATCCATCTGCGATGTCTCTCTAATTCTGACTATCTCGACATCAGGAGGGAGTTTTTTGATCTCTTGTCAGAATTCACGTATGATGGTGAAGGCAAAGTGGCTTGACCTGAGTACTTACAAGACTTCTTTGCATTCCTTGAGGATGCAGATGAGTTATATGAAGAGGAGGTTAATTTGTTGCTTTCACACACACTTCGTGAATCCCCACAGCGATGGTGCAACAACCTACCTCATGGTTCTGTGCACTCACTTGACCAATTCTGTGATCTAATTGAATCTACTTTACATCATTTTGATCATGAACCTCCTGACAAAATACTGTTGAAACAATGGAGGACTTTGCATGAATCGCCTATGGATTTTTGGCAGCGCTTCCGTGTGTTGTAGTTTGAAGCTCCAAAAAACCAGATGAAATTCCAATATCTTTAGGACAGATTCAAATATTGTCTTCACAAATCACTCTATCCCAAGACAAAGTTGAAGTTCAAACCCCACTCAGCATACTTCAATGACAGAGTTGCGCAATCACAAGCGGGCACAGTCACTATCATAGGTGATTGCCTGCCTTCCCGTCATCAGACAGCTCCACCACCGTAAAGTGATGTGGGATAACATGCACACATGTATGTTCAAGTGTGATATCCTCCCAGGATCACTTCTTTCAATTTTCGCGTAGGTTTAGTTGCGAAGCCCAAGGGTTGTCACATGCATTTGTTACCTCAACCTCCATCTTCGTGTTTTGTTGATCCTCTGGATTTCATAATCTTGTGTTATTCCATTCCAGACTCTACACCTATTGTGAACGGGGATCAAGCTATTGATGGAGTGGTGTTGCACAACCAACCTGCATTGTCATTCATGATGAATATGACTGGGAACCTGAAGATCAACCCGTGGCGAAGGATGATCTCATTTTATTCGCACCTCCTCCACTTTTTCTTGACATCTTTGGTGATTCTATTATCTTTGATTTCCTGTGTGCAAATCCATCTACGAATATATCTACTGTTGGTCATTCACAGAACACACCCGATGTCGGTCCATTGTTCAATAGTGGAAAGGACAAATTATTCATTAAAAATCAACATGATTTTTCATTTGATTTTTTTGGAAATGTAGAGGGTGAACATTCTTGCTTCTCATCTACTCCTCTGTTTGATTTATCTGATCATGAGGATGTCGATGAAATCATCGATTTTTCTGATCATATATGTTGTGATCCATTTACTCATGTATTAAATCACGATGTGTATTCTATCACTGTTGATCTTAAAAGGCCACTTGTTTATGATGATCTATCTATTGACAAAGTTGAAACCCCGTAGACTATCAGGCACTTCAGCCTGAGCTAATGGTTATGTTAGGACCTTGCTATCTTGAAGTTGGTTTCACTTCCGATCAGGAAATTTTTGAAACACCCAAGACTCTTCATCACTCATCTGTATGCATTAAAGATCAATCCCACACACAGATTTCACTTCCCCCACTTGAAGTACATGATCCCATCGCTCATGCATTGGAGGAATCTTACACATCAAGCACATGTGTGCAACTCAAGTTGTCTATGTTTCTCTTGTTTGATTTCATGTCACAGTCAAGAGAATGCATATGCTTAACATCTACATGTGTTGTAGCACAACACCATGGTAATTCCAACGATTGCATGCCATTCTTTTTCACTCATTTATTTTCTATGGAAACATTTATACTCGGGTTGTGTTTGTCTTCATTGTTATATCTTTCATGTTCATTGGTTCGCACGACTGTGTTGTTCGCAAATCATGCCTTCACTAACATGTGTCAACCAATGCCAGTGCCTGCATTGGAAATATCACTTCACATGTTTCAGCTCATGCACCATTAGCTTTGGAGTATGAGTAGTGTTTGCTTTATGACTTGTTCTCTTACATGCATGTTTGCTTCTTGCTTTGTGTGTTTGTTTGCTTGCTTGCTTGCTTTGCTTACTTTCCTTGCTTTCACATTTTCTTCTACTTTTTGTTTTGTTGTCTGTTTTCTTGTTTACGTTCGTAGGTTAGTCTTGTATAAAACTATGTGTGACTCTTGAAATAGCTAGGGTAAAGTACAAGAGGACTTGTGGAGTTATCAATACTTGGTCTATCTCTTTATGTAGAACTTGTTTTCTTCAGTCCATGATACACCAATGGAAAATACATTATGTTCGAAGTGAACCTTGATGAAAACACAATGCTCGTGTGTTAACTAGTATCACCTACTCTAATCGGTTGTTTTTGGTTAACCCTTGTCAACTCAGTCAATTAGAGTAAGGTGAGGGGGAAAACCTTAACAAGTATGTCAAAGGTATACATAAAATAATTCTATGAAGGAATAAACTCTTTTGCTCTCAATAAGTCGGGATCCCTCTTCCACCTCTAAAATGAATAAGTGCTATGCACAGTTATGAAAATGAAAAATGAAAATGTGAAAATTTTTGAAAAAATGGAAAATGAATAAGGCGAAAGAAGACAAAGGCTTCATGTGCAAAGAGATGATCCAAGTAACTCCACTGTTGCACTAACCAGGCTCGCTGGTAGCGAAGCGATGCTTGTGTTCCTGCATGACTCTGTTAGGGCACTATCTAGGCCTGATGGCAGCGAAGAAACACCAAAGATGAAACTTAAACTCTAACTATCATATGGCTTATGCACCAATATACCCCTCACCCCAATTGAAAAAACTATACTTACTTGGCTTGGAATGTGTGCTGACCGACCAAGAGCATGGCAGATGCTACTTCTCTCAATCAAGCTAGTGTGGAAACCAAGATGATCTGAGAACTAAACAATACTTCCGGGGGAGTTAGACTTTATTTTCAAGGAATAAGGTCCATTCAGAGAGTTGGAGTTCTACCAGTGTGTCGCCAAGTGTTGTAGCGGCTACAGCTACCCTCCAAAATTTTTCCTTAGCTTCATTTTGGACCCTCCCTACCAACCATTCTTAGTAGCATGTCTTACACTGAGTAAGTACATAGGCTTCAGCTAAGTTTCAGTGGCCTGCTAACCTGTGCATGTCAACTTGTTTGTCTTCCACCACATGCTATCATTCCAACTTAGGAATTTTTCTGGCTGAGATACTCCCCTGGAAAATTGCGCAATTTTGGAGGGGAACCAGCCTTCCCTCAAGAAATTGTTCAATCTATCTAGACTGTCTGCTGGGCTCTAGAAATGCACAATCCAGCCAAGTAACCTTCCCTCTGGAAACTATGGCATCCAGCCCAGCACTGGGCTTTAGCTCAAAAATTGCACAATTATAACTGACAATTAGGGCTTCATTCTAGAAATTACGCAATACATGAGAGACAACCAATCTTTCTCAGCCCAGAAACTACGCAAATCTCATCCCCAGGCTTGCAGAATGATGCATGTGCTTTCAGGTTGACTGGTTCCCTCCAAGGTTGAACAATCTTGATTTGCATGCATGGGCTGCTTTTCTCAAAAAATTGAAAAAGAAAAAAGCAAAAAAAACATCCCTAGATTTTAGGGATTTATTTTTAGCAGTTGGAGGTTACATGCAAAGATAATTTTAGAAACTTCCCTCCAAGTGTCGCTTTTTCCTAGATTTGTGGCATGTGCATCATAAGCCTCACCCTTATCAAACTTATTTATTCGACATTGCAAATCTCATTCCTCACAACGATCTTGGAGCTCTGACATCCCACATCGCATTTAGGATTGTTTGGCACATTCAACTCAACTTTTTCTAGGTAAGTCTACTTTTCATGTCTTTTGTTGCTTTTCTATCGCTTTTTGTATTTCGCTTTATATGAATATTGTTTGATTGGTTATGTTGAATTCTTATTGTCATTTTGATGCATGTTATCTTTTAGAAATGTTGTTTTAAGTTTTTCATTGCATCTCATTGTTGTCACATGTATGACATTCTTTTTGCACTTACGGTCGTCGTTGCAGAGACTCGCTTCAAACACATGCTTGCTTTCTCATTTTATAAATCTTACACTCATTGTTTTCATGCATGATCATTCACTCTTGCTTACACTCAGTCTCACCATGCATTCAAACCTTTTCATGTTTTCAGTCGCCCATCGTTGGGTCTGGGTTGCCTTGGCCCAAACCTTGCCTTGCCCAGACACTAATGCACATTTATGAGAATGAAGGCTCTACCTTGCTCCCAGAAAATGCGCAAATCTGGCCAGGACTGACCTCCAGGTTTGCATTGCGTAATTCTGGGAAACAATGCCCCGCTGGCCCCAAAAATTGTAAAATGCAGTTTGTGGGTTTGTATGTCATTGCTGACTGAAACTACGCATGGTGTAATTTTAGTCCTCAACAAGCCAGGCTAGATTGTGCATTGCATAGTTTCAGTATTTAATCAACTTCATGATAGCCTAGACTGTGCCTTGTGCAGTTTTGACAATCAATCTCCCAGCCTCCCAGTGAAAATTGCACAATCTTCACTGTTAGTCACCCGGGTATGTTGCATTTCAGTCCTCAAATTTATTTTGGTTTTCAACTGATAGATTTCTTTCCATGAGTGTTGCCATGTCTCCAAGTATCGCAGGTTTTCATCTGTCTCTCAGCAATACAGGTACAATGGCCTCCAAGAGAGCAGGGTCAAAGTACATTGTTGGAAGTGCAGTTGGAGCTGCAGTTGAACAAGTGTTTATGAGCTTGCCCAATTACGAAGACACCAAGTTGTTCATATACAAGGACATCGAGATGAAATGGTAAGAAATCAATGACACATTCTCAGGCACATTTGAGGAAGATCTGGAAGACCGCAGGGTCTATGTCAACATCCATAAGTCTGGCTTGTATCAGATTACATGCAAGTATCCCGCGTGTCCATGCGTGGACATAATCCATTGTATTGTTTCATACACCGATCCTAAGACAATGGTGTTGAGCAGTGTCAGTGGGACAGAGCTTTATACCTTCAGGGTGAAGGAGTTTTAGGAAAGGTATCGATTTCCATAGTCGGTGATCACAATGGAGAAACCCTTCAGCAGACCCAGAAGCAATGCAAACTCAAGAGATATCTTGAAGAGCTGGGAAAAAGAGCCATCCAAGTTCAGGACAACACCCATCCAGGTTTACAAGACGAAGATATTGCGGAAGGCATATGAGTACCTGGTCATCTTTGCATGTCACTTGTATGTCCGAGAGTGCACAGAAACCTTCCTACAAAGTTGGGTGATTGCATTGGACCAACTAGCTAGTGAAGGAAGACCTTGCAACTAGTCCGACATGTTGGCTCTCAGGTTGAAGGAACGGGTGACAAAAGCCCGGCATCTGCTGAAGGGTCAGCAAGTGGAGATATACATGTCTACATACATACTTGATGCAGTCTGTTCCCGTCAAGAGTTCCCAGGCTTGAGTTGGGCATGGACACCTTTGGAAACCTCTTTACATACTTATTTTATATTGTTCTCTAAATGAAGCTTCCGAAGGTTATCACACAGTTGTCATACCACTTTGTCACCCTGTTGCATGAAATGATATTTGAGTAGGATCCACCTTGCATGTCACAAGAAGCGATGGAGGGATTGATCGACATAGTAGATTCATATGCCTCACCCCTTGGAACCTTCATATAGATGTACAACATGGAGAAGGCTCTGCATGTTTTACTGAATTTTGCCATGGAAAAGCTCGTCATGCAAGAGGTGTCATATCACATCTCGAAAGGGTTGTCAACAAAACTACACAAGAAGAAGAAGGCAATTAGGCCTAATCTTCCTTTGTGGATCAGGTTGTATGAGATACAGAATCTCAAGCATGTTGAGGCTGAGATGTAGGAGTTAAAAAAATTCACCTTTGACACTAGAAGTTTCAATCTGTATGACCCGCATTGCTTGGTGAAGGACCATTGTGCGAGAGTGTGGTTTCCCTGGATCGACGAGGCATGTCATTGGCCTGAGGAAGACCCATGGAGATATTTTTATCACTCCTCCAGCCTCAATGAACCAGTCAACATAATTGTAGAGTGGTTGGAAAAACAGAAAGAAGCATCATCTCAGAGAGCACCATCATCAGTAGCAGCAGAGGGTAACATACCTACATGTGAGAAAGGAAAAAGAAAGGTTGTTGACAGCACAAAGGTAGAGAAAAGATGAAAATTTAAAACAGATCCATTAGTGTTGAAAGCAACTTTGGAGATTGAGGCTAAGAGGTGATAGTGCGACAAGAGGATTGCAAAGGCTAAGAGAGAAACAGAGGATGGAGGAAACAAAAAAGGAGTTTCAAGAGTTGAAGTAGAAACTCTGGCAAGAACAAGAGCTACGCAGAAGAGAGAAGGAAGCTCAAGAGGAACATGTATAGTAGGAGGCATAACATGTACAAATTGATGAAACTACACCCATACATGTTATAGAGTCATCTGAGAAGCTGGCACAAAGCATACAAGGTGAGCAGTCGTAGGAGCAGGACTTCATTCAAGAGATTGAACAAATGTTAAGGCAGATGGATGCAGATATGGTTCAACTAGAGTCAGGTCAAGATATTCACTTCATGCCTCAAAACCAAGAGGTCACCCCACTGCTTCACCAGATCTGGAAGCACAACAAGTCTCGAGCGATTAAGGAGACACAAAAATCCTTGAAGACAATCTGGAGGCATAGATGCACAACATATCAATCGACGAGTCACAACACAGAGTTGGGCAGTCACACAGAGTGCCCACTCCAGATGTTCACATATCTCTTGCCCAGTCTGATGAACGAGTGATTGTATCTAATGTGCATAAACATCCAGCAACATTGGTCAATGCTACTAGAGAAAATGCCAAAGCCACTAGCTCGAGTGTTTGATTCTTGATAGCTAAGAACGAGCACATGGATAAGGAGTTAAAAGCAGTCAAGCAAGAAGGATAACAAGTTGTAACATCTACTAGAGCAGAGTCGAGGAGAGAGATAATGGATGAAGTATCGTCTCTTGAACCATTCATGTGGATGTTGTATTCCAGATTCATCACTGTGCATAAATCGGTTGTCCATCTCAATAGTTGGTAGCAGTGTTGTGCTAGGAGAGCACGCATCTTGTCAAATTTGCACACTATTGTCAATCACATGCAAACATGGATAATGAGGTACAAAGGAGCCCCATTGCATTTTCTAAAGATGATGAAGCCCAAGGCGATAGAGTTGAAGGCACGCATCCGGAGTCAAATCCAGAACTATGAGGAACTCCAACAACTCATCACCAATTTGCAGGCTTCACATGCATGGGTGTTCAAAAGCATGGATGTCATTATGCACACACATGCGATCCCATCCATTGGCACACTCACCAAGGTGAAGACAAAGAACCAAGTCAGACTGTAGTTTGACATCTACTTTGATGAGTTGATGTGTGTAGCCACCAATACAGACTTGAAGATCAGCACGGACACTATGCATCAGTATGTCATTGGTTCGGTTGCACTCAAGACTATGATGTGCATGTTATCAGACGAGTTGGACAGAGGTGCCAAACCAGTGTAGCCAGATGCAACAGAGGTAAGATTTCGCTTTCAACAGGATGTCACCATTGAGCATGCGAACACCATCACAGATACCAATCTTGGCATCATTTCGCCACCGTTGATCATCAGAAGAATGTTGAAGAGTTGGTCTTCCCACAATTGTTCGTGTCTTAGTGATAGCTTGCATTGCTTGTTCAAGCCTATTTTGTCTCACATGGGTACATGTGTAGATTGTAATGTAACATCTTGTAAAACTGAAAGACCAAGTGTCGATAGTAGAATGTAATAGTCATGTAGTAGTTGAAGAGTCATGAGGGTAGGTGAAGAGTCACAAAGGGGAGTTTTAAGGGTCACCCCACCCTTTTCTATTTATAGAACCTCATAAATCATTGTATAGGATTTTGGGAGCCACACTTCCATAGGTGTATCTTAGAGAAAGCTTGGAGTGTATTGTAACAAGCCTTGGATTCTCCACAGTGCAGAGCTACTATATCTCTTTGGAGGAGTAGGTGACACTGAATGTAATGTTCTATTGTCGGGAATAGTGGTTAGTCATAGTTGTATGTATGATTCGATCTTTCACTTTCTTAATATAACAGAGCCAAAACATTTCATGCATATGTTGTTATTGTATTCCAGCTATGTTGGTTACTCTAATGATATATGTATTTGTTGTTTACGCATGTATGTATGGACTTTTCTATATATGTTTGTATGAATCTTATTGAGATATGTTGTTGGTTTAACCATCACTTTGGATCGTTGGCTAACCTTCTTTCCAGCTTGTGATGTATCTCTCTCGTGTGTTCCCTTTCAGGGTGCATGTTGTCACAGGTTTCCAAGGGACACGCTCATACCCCCGTTATGTGTGTTAGACCCATTCATGCACCTTCCTTGACTCGCTGAACATGTCACACCCTTGCTACCAACAGGGGCATCTTACTCACCTCTACACGCAACTGTGGTCAAGGTGATACCATACTACCCCATTGCTAGGACTCCTACACCAAACAGTCTAAGGTCTAGTTGGGACTTCTTCACAGGGAGATCCCTTGACATGTTAGTGGGCCCAGCACCGTCAACATTTCTGGTGCTAGAAGGAGGGCCAGATGACAAGCTGAGTCCTCACATCATGTTCTAAATCTTCTCATGGAAACTGTTAGGCTCACGCAATCTGACAAACAAGTGATCATATCTGATCTGCATAAGCATCCATCAGCATTGGCCGATGCTACTAGAGCATATTCCGAATCCACTAGCTCAAGTGTTCGATTCTTGATAGCTGAGAACAAATGCATGGTTAAGGAGTTATAAGCAACCAAGAAAGGAGGAGAACAGGTTACAACATATGCCAGAGAAGAGTTGAGGAGAGAGATACTGCATGAAGTATCATCTCTCGAAGCAGTCATGCAAACGTTGTATTCCAGATTCATCACCGTGCATAAGTCGTTTGTCCATCTCAATGGTTGGCAGCAGCGCTGTGCTAGGAGAGAACACATCTTGTCAAATATACGCAATGTTGTCGATTGCATGCAAACATGGACAATGAGGTACAAAGGAGCCCCATTGCACTTGCAAAAGATGATGAAGCCCAAGGCGGTAGAGTTGAAGGCATGCATCCGGAGTCAGTCCAGAACTATGAGGAACTCCTGCAACTCATCAATAGTTTGTAGGCTTCACATGCACGGGTGTTCAAAAGCATGGATGTCATTATGCACATGCATGCAATCCCATCCATTGGCACACCCACTGAGGCGAAGACAAAGAACCAAGTCTGGCTAGAGCTTGACATGTACTTTGACAAGTTGATCCACGTAGCCACTAGCACAGACTTGGAGATCAGTGCAGGCACTATGCATCAGTATGTTTCTGGTCTGGCTGCACTCAAAACTATGATGCGCTTGTTATAATATGAGTTTGTCAGAGGTTCCAAATTAGTGTACCTGAATGTAATGGAGGCAAGAGTTCATTGTCAACAGGATGTCACCATTGAGCACACAGACACCATCATGGACTACCAATCTTGGCATTAGTTCCCCACTATCGATCATCACGAGGATATCGAAGAGTTGGTCTTCCCACAGTTGTCTAAGTCTTAGTGATAGCTTTCATGGCTTGCTCAAGTCTATTTTGTCTCACATGGGTACATGTGAAGATTGTAATGTAACATCTTGTAAAAGTGAAAGACCAAGTGTCGATAGTAGAATGTAATAGTCATGTAGTAGTTGAAGAGTAATGAGGGTAGGTGAAGAGTCACAAAGGGGAGTGTCAAGGGTCACCCCACCCTTTGCTATTTATAGAACCTCATAACTCATTGTATATGCTTTTTGGAGCCAAGCTTCCTATAGGTGTATCTTACAGAAAGCTTGGAGTGTATTGTAATGAGCCTTGGCTTCTCTACAGTGCAGAGCTAGTATATCTCTTTGGAGGAGCAGGCAGCAGTGGCTGTAACATTCCGTTGTTGGGACTAGTGGTTGGTCATAGTTATATGTATGATTGGAGCTTTCACCTTTTTAATATAACAAATCCAACACATTTCATGCATATGTTATTATTGTATTTCAACTATCTTGGTTACTCTAATGATATATGTATTTATTATTTATGCATGTGTGTATGGACTTTTCTATATATGTTTGTATGAATCTTATCAAGATGTGTTGTTGGTTTAACCATCACTTTGGATCATTGGCTAACCTTCTTTCCAACTTTTGATGTGTTATCACTTGGCTAGACAACCTGGGTTGTGTCAACCTCCAACCAAGTGTAACTATTTCAAACAAACTTTTGACTAGAAGTTAGCCCTTCCAATCTGAGAGGGCTTTATCAATATAATTAAAAATTTGACTATGATAAGATAAAAAATTCATATGGCTAACTCTATTTTTTGATGTGATTTTTCAAGTGAAGTAAAATGTGATGATTGCCACCATTGGGCATGGTGTCAAATTATAGAAATGGAAAACGATAGAGTTTAATGGAAGCTGAGGCATCTCTGGCTTTAAAATTAATATCAAATGAACATTCACAGTCATACATAGTATGTGAAGGAAATTGGAGCACTTAACAAGAATTTCAAGTAATCAAAATACTATGAATACTAATAATAAAAGGAAAAAAAAAACATAGTAAGAGCATATGAAGCCATACATGAATCTCAAGTATGAAAACAGAGTTGCTGCAATATTTATATTTCTCGATCAAAGGGTTACACAGTGTAGCTTCTCACATTATCGATCAACCCCCTTTAGATTTAAGGAACTAAAAATATATATAGTAAGACCATCATCATGTCATTAATTACAAAATGTGCCACTTGGGCTATATTCGATCATACAGTTCTGAGACCTTATCCTATCTAACTCCTATTGAGAAAACCTAAGGATTTCTATTTTACATCACTTGAATACAAGTAGGACTCTTCCACCATAAATGAAATCAATCGAATTTTGTTTGATGGAGCTTATCGAACCAAACTAATTTTTTGAATGTGCTACAGTTGATGTGTCTCATGCCATGTGGATGTGCTGACCTAGTTGACTTTGCTGAGCTGGATCTCCACCAAGTCAAATTTCAAAATTTCTGTAAAATAGGCCTCAAAGACAAGTGCATATTCTCCAAACTTGGATAGCTGTGTAAAAACTAAGATACATTTTTGTAGATGAGCCTATTATGAACAAAACCCTCCTTCATATTTCCAAAATTCCTTTTCATTTGGTCAAAAAGTGAGCCTGAATTTGACTACTAAAACAGTGATTTATACAATTTTGGTAGCAAATTTTGGTAGCAAATTTCAAAAACCACCCCTATGTTGTCATTTTGGTGCCTTTGCTGATTCTGAGGTGTTTAGTAATGTTTTCTTATTAAACTCATGCTATCAAAACTCTCTCAACTGAAATTTTTGCTGGATTTTCTTTCCATGGAGAGCTACAACAATTTCGTAGCAAACTTTGGTAGCAACTTTCAAAAAACACTTCTACTACATCTTTTCTCTCTCTGCTAGTTTTGAGGTCTTATTTGATGTTTATAAGCTAAACATGGGCCTTAAGAGCTATCTTTGGTGAGCTTTAGACCAACCTTAACCTCCATGGAAAGCTACAGCAGTTTCGTAGCAAATTCTCAGCTCCATTATGGGTAGTTGCTACGAAAGTTCCTAAATTCTGAGTTTTCATGATTCTTAATGCCTCCTTATGACTCCTAATATCATGTTGACTATATATATGGTTGAGTTGACTAGTTTAGGTATAGTGAAGACAAAAATTGAGAATTTTACCATATCATGGAGTAGCATCTATTTGTGCTTCCAAATCTTTGACTTGAGTTTGCAACTTCCTTCTATCAACTTGTAGCCACCTGTTCCTTCTATACATATGCTTCAACATCTTTTGTAGTAGTATAATTCTCTTTGTCTTTTCCTAGCCTTTTCTGCAATTTCCTCATCAAAATCTAGCTCCACCAACACCTGCTTCTTCATTTCTTCAACTTTCAATTTGGGCTCTATCAACTGTTCTCATGAATTTTTGTTTTTGTTATGTCTACAACATGTAGGAAATCCTTCTTTCCACCTACAAATCAATTTGAGAACACTTAGACCACACCATGATAGTGAAACCAATTCAAAGTGAAAGGAGAACGATGGAGAATTCTTTGTTGTGTGAACATTTTGGGGATAAAAATAAAAAAAGTGAACTCTGACATGTAATGATACTCCATCGTGACTCAGACCCATGATTTATTTTTAACCGTTACTAATCAACAAGGTTTCTGGTTTCCTAGAAAAATAGGTGGCATATGTGATAGATTTACTACAAAAGTTTCAGGGACTTTCATAGCAAATACTCTGTTTTCGTAACTAAATTTGCTACGAATTTGGATAAAAGTTCCTTATTGGCTAAATGACAATTATGAACAAGTGAGACTGACACAGACGATGATTTGGAACCTGACTCATATTGTGGACCTCACTTAGTGTCATGCGGAAAGAGTTATTTTTGCGGACAAAACTAACCTCCCTAGGAGTCTAAGACTCTCTAGTGACAAACAAGACAATTAAGAGCAATCCTTCTCTAAACATACATTATTCTATGAGAAACCAAGTGTTTTTCAATCCTACCTCAAGTCCAACGCTCGTTGTAGTAGTCCAGCCTCGCTAATCCGAATGAGCTCCTCCTTCACTTTGAAACCTGCATACACTAACAATCAAACGACTACATAACACCTGAATATTCCATAAAACAAAGCATATTCAACATATAGACCAAGGAGTATATGAAACAATTCATTAACAACAAATCATTGAGAAGAATGGATTTATTTGTATTAAGGAAACAAAAAAGAAACCATTACAACCTGAGCCTTGGTGTTGTGCAAGTTCCTCCCAGGGTCCAGCAAGAGTTTTCCTCTACTTTGACAAGCTCACCCACTTCCAAATGAACTAGAAAGGATTGTAATCTCTCCTCACAAGTTTACAATGGAAGTCTTAATTCCAGTAGCATCTACCCTTTGGAATGTTAAGCTTTCAACCTCCCCTCCTCTAGCCCAAGGCCTGTATTTATAGTGTTCTAGAGGAAGTTATTTAGTTCCAACATCAATGGGATACTCCCTCTTTTGGATGGGGTAGCTCCTCTCTTGATGGGATATGTTCCTCTATCATAGGGGTGCATGAACCATCTGGAGGCGCTCAATACACGTCAAACACTCTTCTAGAAGGCTCTAGA
>APFE031639749.1:0-38643 GCA_000404065.3 Pinus taeda | reverse complement strand
AAGCTACTTGTTTGTTTTAATAGTCTTGGAGAGTTAATTACTCACCTACTCCAAGACAATAGCCTAATCTATGTTGGTGCTTCAGAGCCCTAGAAAATAAAAATTTCTAAGTTAATTTTACTTTAAGCGTTGATTTTAATGGTTGTTCTTTAAGACAAAGGTGATGGAGATGAAACTTGATGGTGTATAGACTCGACTCCAATTCTCTAAAAAGATGCACCTAAGATGATTTAGACTATTTTTCTTTTCAATGAATTTTCTAATTAAGAGAGTTGAGAGAATGCAATTTTTTGATAAAGCAACTTTCTTAATAGACAATCAAAGAAACAATTCTCTTTATCTTTTCAAAACGCACAAAACATGACCACTCATTACTTCATGAAAAATTCCTTTTCTTTCAAGACTTCAAATGCTACTCTAAAGCAAACTTCGCAAAGGAGATCTTTTTGTATTTTCCTATTTAATAAAGCATGTAAAAGTAATCTAATCAAAGCAATTTCAAGATCTATAAAAATCTATGAAAAGTTCACTCAAAAAACAAATCAAAGGAAATTTACCTAACTTTGCCTAACAAGTAAATCTACGAAGCAAAAGCCTACTAAGATGATTCCGGGATGTTTTACTTGGCAACAATCAGTCCAAGGACTAGTTTATGCAAAATCACAAACTAATCAAAACAAAAATCAAACTCTTTTTGTTCTTTTTGAAAATGAAATTCACAACTTAAATCAACAAGCTATATTGAAATTCGCCAAGAGGCAACACAAAGGTAGGTTGCTCACGCGGGTAGACTTTACGACTGGTTCGACTCCTAAGAAGACTGAAAAAACTAGAGAGATCTAAGGTTCCACAACTTCTAAATCCAAAGTCACTACAGGACCAATACAAAAATCAAAACCCTAAGACTAAAATTTCAATGAATTTCACTAAAACTTTCGACACTAATGGGACAAGTTCAGGTGAAGATTTTTGACAGACAACCAGTGGATCTGGGCAGCAAAGACGAAGAAAAACAAAATCTAAAGGGAAAAAAGGGATAAAATTGAAATTTTCTCAATTTTAACAGGGTATGCAGGCAGCCTGTTTAACCAGGTACGTCCACGCTCTGTGTGCAAAGATACAGTGCGTACAGGTACGCACTGTGTCTAACTCAAAGGGTGCATACTGCTGCAAAATGAAGAAAAACTAAATTCTAACTCAACTCTAAGCTAACCCACCCAAAAACACAGTCAAGCAATCAAAAAACAAAAGAAACAAGACTCTTTTCAGATCAAAGTAATACTCAAAAGAAAAATCAAGCACATCAATGGATCCCCAGTGGAGTCGCCAATTTGTCATGCGGAAAGAGTTATTTTTGCGGACAAAACTAACCTCCCTAGGAGTCTAAGACTCTCTAGTGACAAACAAGACAATTAAGAGCAATCCTTCTCTAAACATACATTATTCTATGAGAAACCAAGTGTTTTTCGATCCTACCTCAAGTCCAACGCTCGTTGTAGTAGTCCAGCCTCGCTGATCCAGATGAGCTCCTCCTTCACTTTGAAACCTGCATACACTAACAATCAAACGATTACATAACACCTGAATATTCCATAAAACAAAGCATATTCAACATATAGACCAAGGAGTATATGAAACAATTCATTAACAACAAATCATTGAGAAGAATGGACTTATTTGTATTAAGGAAACAAAAAAGAAACCATTACAACCTGAGCCTTGGTGTTGTGCAAGTTCCTCCCAGGGTCCAGCAAGAGTTTTCCTCTACTTTTACAAGCTCACCCACTTCCAAATGAACTAGAAAGGATGGTAATCTCTCCTCACAAGTTTACAATGGAAGTCCTAATTCCAGCAGCATCTACCCTTTGGAATGTTCAGCTTTCAACCTCCCCTCCTCTGGCCTAAGGCCTGTATTTATAGTGTTCTAGAGGAAGTTATTCAGTTCCAACATCAATGGGATACTCCCTCTTTTGGATGGGGTAGCTCCTCTCTTGATGGGATAAGTTCCTCTATCATAGGGATGCATGAACCATCTGGAGGCGCTCAATACACGTAAAACACTCTTCTAGAAAGCTCTAGAAGTGACCACAAGTAACTTTTTAAAGATGAAACTCGCGCCTTTTGACCTTTACAGGAGTACGCACCCATCCCTTGGCTTACAGAGCGTACAAGTACGCAGGTACAATGAGCTTGGGATGCGTACACGCAGGCAAGGTAGAGAGAACCTGCGTACCCAGAGATAAACATGTTTTTTAATGACTTTCTCTCCTTTTTGAAGTTTGACATGGAGAGCAGAGGTATAAGGCTTGACAAGGAGGATAATATGACTATTGATGGAGCCATATTAACTGCAGATAGTCATGGTGACAAATTTCAGTGTAACACTTAGGCTCATGTTGACTCTACACACTGACTAGGTGACCAAATAGACTTTTTTGTCAATGAATTTTATTTTAAGAAAACTGAAAACCCTAACTAATTTAACCAATTGACTCAAAAAACAACTCCAAGGGTTATCATGGATAACATGATGTATATCTCTTGTTTGTTCCCTTTCAAGCTATGTGTTGTCACAGGTTTCCAAGGGGCACCCTCATACCTTTGTTACATGTGTTAGACCCATTCATGCACCTTCCTTGACTTGTTGCACATGTCACACCCTTGCTACCAATAGGGGAATCTTACTCACCTCTGCGCGCAACTACAGTCAAGGTGATATCGTACTACCCCGCTACTGGGACTCCTACACCAAACGATCTGAGGTCTAGTTGGGACTTCTTACCAGGGAGATCCCCTGACATGTTATCAGGTCCAACACTGTCAACAGTTAAGAAATTAATTTATATTAGTGAATTAGAAAAAAACACATTTTTTTAGTTATTATTTTGGTATTAGGGAAAACCAAAGACATAGCAATGGAGTTGTAATATTTCCAATTTTTTTGCTATTAGTCTAGTATTAGGGAAAACCAAAGGCATAGCAAAGGAGTTGTAATATTTCCAATTCTTTTGTTGGGCAACACCACTTACACAAATATCAACATTTTCAAACATAGTCGGAAACATGTGTGTAATTTAAGTAGAACATAAATCCATGTGCAAAGTGAAGCCAAAAATAACAAATAAAACCAAACAATAGCACAGTGAAATACATATCAAGAAAATCCATAAAGCCTACACATAAAAAGTTTTTGCCACTTATTTGATAAATTTGTTGGTTGATTGCAGACCTTGGATGTTCTTCCCAACCATAGATCACACTACTCCAATTCTTTCAATAGTCAATCATCCTTGAGTTGGGGTTATGACTCCACTCGACATCAACTTCTCAAGCCAAGAATGTGCTTCGTACCAAATGTAATAGGGCTAAGGCACCAAATTCGACAACTTCCAATTAGTAGACTCACATCCCCTATCAAACCCACACCCAAATAGTGCACTCCCTTCTTTTACCCTGTAGTCCTTTGGGATGTCCCACTACCTCCAGGGTGTCTATCTCGGTTGGCTAGGGATGATCACAACACTCTAGCTCTAGGAGTCCTGTTGCCCTCATGGGTCCCTAGATACCTTCCAGAACCTCACACAACCAAAGTACCCAACTTAGTAGCTTCCAATCAATTGGCTCATATCCCCCATTAGCCCTTATCTCAGACAACCATGGATGCTCATGACACTATGATTCCATGATTCCTACTACCCTTCTCTAGGTATCCTCCTTACTCTCATCTAGGGACACTTGTCCCCTCCATATGGTTATTTTCTAAATAGGGGGAACCACCCTTTTTATAATAATATTATGATATACTTTCAAATTAGGATACCCTTTCCTAGTCACGGAGTATCATTCCCCTATACTCTTTTGTGTAGAAATTCCTTGTATATTCAAACTTATAATTATAATTTACTAAAACAATAGGCTTGAATCTACTCTACCAACTATGAAAACAATTAATGATCGTGAATTCACGAAGCATACAAGAGAAAAAATTGAATCATCACATTACACAATGATTTCCTAGGGAAATCCACAGCTAAAAACCCCTGCTACTTGTAAATTTCATTAGTCAAAAAATATGAGAAGATTACAATGCTTTTCTCAAGCTCGAACAACCTTTGCACTATCTATATCTGTCTCACTACTTCCTAGACATGCCTTGGCCAATACTTAACAAATTTTCTGCTTTCCCAAGTCCCTATTTCATTGTGTTGGTTCCTTGGTAATTAGCCCTTATTAATTAGGGAAATTCTTCATCCACAAATACGCAATACATCATAGGCCTTCCTTTGACTACATGCACCATCTGTATAATTTAGGTGATTATACAATTGATAGTACACTACCCTTGAACTCCAATCTCAACTCCGTAACTCAAATATCAAACATGCATGAGTTATTTATGGTTGATTTATCAGTTAATTGGTTGAACACTGAAGTTGCACCCCACTACTAGACCTCCTACTAGCTCCTCCAACAATTGGAACTAATTTAATTGACTTTAACTCAGCTAAACCGAATTAATTAATTACAACTCAAAATAAACTCAACCAAAGCTCCTATAAAGTAGGATCCACTCTACATGAATTAAGTTACACTCTCAACTCGAATTAACTGAGTCCAATAAGTGAAAAATACTTAATTAACTCTTACAAGTCGTCTTGTGATGTGGAATTACAATTTTTCTACTAATTTAATTCAAGGGAAAATTAAATCAAGATTTTCTTGTTGCATTTTCAACACTCCCTCTCAACAAGAAATGGATTATCAGATACCCCAATCTTGCTTGTATGGAACTTTAATTTGCCTCTGCAGGAATGTACACTAGCAACATGATCTGCCTCCGCACATAATCTCTAAGATGGTGATACCAGACGTCGATATGATTGGGTCGATCATGAAGAAATGGGTTCTTAGATAGTTTGATACAACTCTAATTGCCACACTAAATCAATGTAGGATCCATCTGCTAACCAAATAACCCAACAAGGATCTTCCTCATCCAAATATCCTCACAAGCTACTTGACTAGTAGCCATGTACTCTACTTCTACTGAACTGAGTGCAATTGATCTCTACTTCTTCCTGTACCAAAAAACTGCTACCGACCCAATACTGAAGATTCCCCCTGATGTTCTCTTCCTGTCTGATGGACTCCCTGCCCAATATGCATATGTGAAGCCTTTTTGCTTCACTCCCTCCATCCATCTATACCAAAGGCCAAACTGAGTGGCACCTCTGAGGTATCTCAACACATGTTTAACTTCCTTCCAATAGAGTTTGGTTGGCTTAACCATTTCTTGACTAAGTTGGTTAAGTAAAAAACAAATGTACGATCATGTGTTCACTAAGTACATAAGTGAACCCACAAGATTCCTATAAATGGTAGCCTCTACCACTTCACCTAAAGTAGCATTTTCCTTCCTCCAATTCCCTGCTAGAGGAGTTTCCATGGGTTTATTGCTCTCCATGTGAAACTTCTTCAATATCTCATTGGCATAGTTTCCCTGAGAGACAAATAGTTCCTCATCTCCTTTCCATACTTCTATACCAATGAAATAATGCATGAGCCCCATGTCTTTCATCTCAAATTCTCTTGCCAAATCCTCTTTGAAAGATTTTATTAGCTTCTCATCACCTGTTATAATTAAATCATCGACATATAATATTATAATCAATAATTTACCTTCAACCACAATATGGTAAAGTTTTTACATCTGTTTCACTTTTGGTGAAGCCCAACCTAGTGAAATCGTTTTCGATCTTGGTGTACCAAGAACGGGGTGCTTATTTCAATCCATACATCACTCGCTTGAGCCTGCACACATGCAACTCTCTGTCAAAGGTCTCAAATCCTTCTGGCTTCTCTATGTACACCTCTTCCTTAATCACTTCATTGAGGAAGGTTGTCTTCACATCCATTTGATGTATCTTCCATCCCATCTGCACTGAAAGTGCTAGAATAGATATGATTGAAGAATACATTGCTATTAGAGCAAAGGTCTCCTTGTAATCAATTCTCTTCACCTGAGATAACCCCTTGGACACAAATTTGGCCTTGTGTTTCTCGACACTTCCATATGTTACTTGCTTCACCTTGTAGATCCACTTGGAGCCTACCACTCACTTGTCCTCTGGCCTTAGGACCACTTCCCAAGCACTGTTCCTGATAATGGAATCATATTCCTCTACCATGGCATCAACCCATACTAGTTGTTGCACTGCTTCCTCGAATGAGGATGGTCAGTATCTACACTCTTGCTCATCAAAGCCATGTAACCAATGTACAAATCTAGTGACCTCCTCTACCTGCACTGTGATGTGGGTGCTCCCATATTCTCTCTAGCATCATGCATCAATCTATCAGCTTCTCTGGTGCGCTTCCTTCCATCTCTAGATGTATCTGCATGAGTGGGTGCTTCCACTCTCTTCTCCTATGCTTGCGGCTACTCCACAACATCCTGAGGTTCTTCCTTTGGAGCTAAAAGCTCCTCAACTACATGCAATTGAAGCTCCCTCTCAAGGGAAAATCTCATGGCATTATCTTCATCAAACTTCACATCTCTACAAACAATTGTCATCCTGTGAGATGGATGGTACACCTGATAGTTGTGAGGTGTAACATTGTACCCCACAAATATGCCAAACTCTGTTGTCGGTTCTATCTTTTTCCATTCATCCTTGGAAACATGACAGTCACTGATGAACCAAAGATCTTGAAGTGTGCTACATCTAGTTTCTTACCTGAAAAATCTTCCTTTGGTGTACTCATCCCGAGAATTCGATGAGGACTCCCTTTCTGCACATATACCGTTTTGTTGCATGCTTCAACCCACAAGTGCAACGATATGCCCTGATCATGCAACATCACTCATGCAACTCCCACAATACTTGTGTTATTCCTTTCAACAACCCCATTATGTTGTGGGCTATGGGGTGTTATTAACTCTAGTCGAATGCCTTCTGATGCACATAAGTTCTTAAACTCATTTGATACATATTCTACACCGTTATCTCTCCTGAGAACCTTCACTTTCTTGCTTGTGTCTTTCTCAACAAGTGCTTTAAATTCACAAAATTTTGAGAATGTCTTATCTTTGCATGAAGAATATCCAACACTTACATGAGAAATCATCTACAAATATCACATAATACCTATGCTTTGTCGTGGAGGCTGTTGAGAATAGTCCACACACATCTAAGTGAACTCTTTCAAGGATCACTTGTACTTGACTGTCCTTATCATGAAAGGTGGCTTTGGTGTACTTCCCCAATGTACAACCTTTGCATGTATCTCGCTATTCTAGTGCACCCTTGGGAAGTTCTGTAGAAATCTGCTCCATGATCTTCAAAGCTCCATGGTGAAAATGCCCAAGTTTCCTATGCCATAATTCACCGATGTCTCGGCTCTGCACCTTCTTTGCTTTCGTGCTCAAAGAAACATAGTCTTCTACATCCAATTTGTAGAGGTTCTTCACCCGAACCCCAGTCCGCTTCACTTGTCCCGTGGCTAAGTGACGAAGGAAATCCCTTCCTTTGCTAAGTATCACATCGTAGCCACGGTCTTGCAACATAGAAACTATAACTAAATTTTTCTTCGGACACAGAAGATACATGACATATTTTAATGTGAGAGGAGAACTATAATCCATCTTAAAAGTAATAGTATTGATGTCGATCATGATATAATTTCCATCATCTCCCATCTTGATGTGCATTTGGAGGTCCTTCTCCTCCATGTCACTGAAAAATTCTTTGTTGCTCGTCATTTGGAATGAGGCTCCGCTTTCCAGATACCACACACTACCCATCACCGTTGTCACCATGCATGCAATGAGGGTTAAATCTAACTTGAATTGTGAAGCAAGAGCTTCACCTTCCACTCCTCTTGAGGGCTTCTTGCTCATATTCTTATGTGGACACTTAGTGGCATAGTGTCCCAGCTCATGACAGTGAAAACATTTAATCTTCAATAAGTCTTTATTCTTGGCTACCTGACTAGAATATCCTTTTGATTGGAATTGATTTCCTTTCCCTTTCTTTGCATTTCTAGCCAAGGCACAATTCTCCTCATCATCCTACTTGGATGAGGTTCCACCTCTAGTGTTTTGCCTTATCTCTTCTTACACCAAGTTGGACCAGAAACGCTCCCACTCTGGTAGCTTCTCCCTCCCATTTACCAAATCTTGGTAGTTGTGCTAGCTCTTGGGAAGGCCTAAAAGTGCTAGGCTGATCAGATCATCTTCAGAAACTTTAACACCAATACTCCCAAGCTCATCCCAACATTGGGTGAACTTGCTCAAGGACTATGGTATTGTGTCACCCTCCTCCATCTTGATTTTCCAAAGCTTGTCTTTTAGAGCCAACTTCCTTTGGTCACTATTGTTCTGAAACAAGTCTGTCAAGGCCTTCCACATTGCATATGGAGTCTCCTTCCATGTAGGTTCGAGACAATATGATCTCAAACTCCTTCCAGTAATATCCTTCTTGCCTTGGCTACATTCTTCTTCCACTCTGCCAGATTTTGTGCATCTACAACAACTAGTTTCGAAAAATTGCTATCAATGTATTCCTTCAATCCATTATCTTCCATACTACTTCTATCTGATCCTTCCAAGCAATGTAATTCGAGCTACCCTCAAGGGCATACTTGAGCCTCAGACCATAAAAATCCATTTTAATCATGTTGCTAGCTCTGGAGAATAGATATGTAAAAACCATTCCTCCTACAAAGAAAAACTTGTATTCTTCTCTTTTATTATGATTTCTATTCCAATACCATGTATAAATTCCATGTAGAATCAAACTGCTAATTATAATTTACTAAAACAATAGACTTGAATCTACTCTAACAATTGAAGAAACAATTAACAATCATGAAATCACGAAGCATACAAGAGAAATAATTAAATCAACACATTACACAATGATTTCCTAGGGAAAGCCACAACTAAACACCCCTACTATCTGTATATTACATTAGTTAGAAAATATGAGAAGATTACAATGCTTTTCTCAAGCCCAAGCAACCTCTGCACCATCTCTATCTATCTCACTGCTTCCTAGACAAGCCTTGGCCAATATTTAACAAATTTTCTGCTTTCCCAAGTCCCTATTTCCTTGTGTTGTTTCCTTGGGAATTAACCCCTACAAATTAGGGAAATTCCTCATCCACAAATACACAATACATCATAGGCCTTCCTCTGACTACATGCACCACCTATACAATTTGGATGATTATACAACTGATAGTACACTACCCTAGAACTCCAATCTCAACTGGGTAACTCGTAGATCACACATGCATGAGTTATTTATGGTTTATTTATCAGTTAACTAGTTGAACAATGAAGCTGCCCCCACTACTAGACCTCCTACTTGTTCCTCCAACAGTTGGAACTAGTTTAACTAACTTTAACTCAGTTAAACTGAATTAATTAATTACAACTCAAAATAATATCAACCAGTGCTCCTATAAAGTAGGAGCCACTCTACATGACTCAAGTTAGATCCTCAACTCGAATTAACTGAGTCAACTAAGTGAAATTAACTTAGTTAACTCTTACAAGTTGCCTTGTGATGTGGAATTACAATTTTTCTCCTAATTTAATTCAAGGGAAAATTAAATCACGATTTTCTTGTTTCATTTTCAACATTTTGTATTTGAATCTGTAGTAAGATGACAAGTTAGCTAAATTCCATGTTAGCTAAGCCCACTGGTATGATAATCACATAGGCTCACTATCCTAATCATTACACAAGTGCTTTGGCCTTAAATTGATAAGTGTATTGGCCCACCGTCATAATACATCATACATACATAAAAAAATATGCATGCCTTAATGGAAGTTATCTCACAAGCCTAATAATATCAGTCCTATGACCCATTACATAAGCACATCAGCCTTAAACATATTTGTAACTTGGCCCACTGGCCTAACATATATACATACAAAGGCATGTAAGCCTTAATGGAATTTTGACTCACTAGCTCATTCAACATTCTGGCTCACTAGCTTAAGTGCCACATGTACATGCATATAACCATTCAAGTGATCTTGGTTGAGGATGTTATAGGAGAAGAGCTTTTTTCCATATTACTATACTGACAAAAATACACAACAATATAATAAAAAAGTATGATAGTGTAAGAAGAGTTACTATCTAACCTACCTATAGGCTATGACTAGTGTTTAATGAGATAAACAAAAATCATCAACCTAAACATATCAATTTGAAGGAGAGTCCACACTTATTACCTCTGGATTCTCATTCTCCTCCACTGAGGTTGGGAAGTTAAGATCTATGATCTTCTTGGCTAGCAGAAAATTTGTATGGAGTTATACTATGAAACCTATGCCTATACTAGCATGAGAGGCATATTTATTGTTTAATGAGATAAACAAAAATCATCAACCTAAACATATCAATTTGAAGAAGAGTCTACACTTATTGCGTCTAGATTCTCATTCTCCTCCATTGAGGTTGGGAAGCTTAGATTTATGATCTTCTTGGCAAGGAGGGACACTTTGTTCTTCAATTTCTTTCTTTGTAGTTGTAGGGCATCAATATAGAGGACATCTTGGCTAGTAGAGACACTTTGTAGTCCAATTTCTTTATCTACCATTGACGAACACCAATATAGAGGCAGATTTCCTATTGGCATCACTCCTCTCCATAAGCACCTCATTCATAATTGTCTTTATATGGTAATAGAGATTCACAATTTGAAGATATATGTTGGGCTTCACTCCTCTCCATAAGCACCTTACTCATAATTGTCTTTATATGCCAATAGAGATTGAGAATTTGAAGATATTTGTTGCAAAACTGTGTTTGGTGCCAGTGTCTGGGACCCAATGTCCCACACTCTCTTCAATCTCCTCATATTGGAAAAAATTCCTCTCCACCCAAGTCTCTATTTTTGCTATCATTTATTTGTTCCTAGCTATTAGAGGAGTGTGCTCTTAGTAAATGCTAGGTGAATTCTCAACAATTTTCTCTTTCCTCATTCGAGGTTACCTATGCCACCCATGTCGACCATGAAAACATTGGCTTGCTAAAAAATGAGGCATGGTGAAAAGAAAATGCACACTGAGAAGGGAGACATGACATGGATAGGCATGAGGGTGACATAGAATTTCCAAGTGCAATATAGGCCACTAGGGATGCAAATGCAAGGGATTTAAGGGAGGCAAACATAGGCAACTGACTAATAATTTGAGGGGGATAACACATATATGGGAAAAAGGTTGTCGCACCTAATCCGAGGACAAAAAAACCAAACGTAAAACTATAATAGAGAATGAACAAGAGAACATTGAAGAAACTGACGCACCCAAAACAAAGAAGGTAGGGTTGAACAAGTTGAGGCATCAGACTTCTTAAAGTCGCTGAGACTTACATCTATGTCCGTTACAATTGTGGTCGGGCGAGGCAGTGAGAATGACTTGCAATAATGAGTCTATTTGTAAAAAAACATCATTTTGCACATACACCAAACTCCATGATTTTCTTGTTAATACTTTGAAGTGCTACATGTTATGAATAATGGGGTTTAATGCCACATGTCCAAAACCCAAAAGGAATTTGGGGGATTGATGATGATGTAACTTAGCTTATGTTTGGGACATTTATGTCTAAAATCCATCTATTGAAAAATAAATTCAACATTTTTTTGTGGAGTAAGTTTTGTATTACCTTTTAATTAGAAGTGTACATAAATATGCATATATTTTAGATAGTGTTTCACTAAAAAGATATGAACATAACAAAAAATTCACTTGACTTAGAAACATTAGCATAATATTTACAAAATAAATAAATAAAATGATACATAAACTAAAGAGTAAACTACATTTACTATAAAGAGAAATAGTAAAAAATAAATTCAATGTAAAAATTGTGGAATCTCAACGATTATAATTATGTTTCCTATAATTTTTCTAAAATTTTAATATAATTTAGGGAAGTAAAAAACAAACTCAAATCTACACTATTGGTGATTAAAATAAATATTGCTTTTAAAGGAAGGGTGCACATGCTAAGAGATGTATGAGATTATTAGTATATCATGTTCTGTAAAGCAATTGGTTTTAGTGAGATTTTTTGGAAATTTTTGTGGTGGGTTTTTCTCTTTTAATTTCTCTAAAATCCGGCACGAAATTTATTGAAATCACAAGCTTGATGGGTAACCACTGTTTCTCTGGTGGGTTTTTCTAGTCTAATTTCTATAAAATCCAACACTAACTTATTGAAATCACAAGATAGGTAACCTTTGCTTTTTCCGGTCTAATTTCTCTAAAATCTGGCATGAATTTATTGAAATCACAAGTTTGATGGGTAACTTGTGCACAATAGAAGTGCCCTAAAGGTTTTTCAGGGTGCTGAATCCATATATAGTAAAAAAACCAGTTTAAATAACACATCAAAATTTCACCTCAATTTTTTTCGGGCGACACCACAAAGTCGAAAAAATCACACTAAAAACAACTCCATTCTATAAACATTACTGTGTATAATATGGATTTTTTTTAATACCTTTGTTGAGCCACCCTTATAATTTAACTGCCACCCTTATAATTTAACTTATTTAGATCAAAGGTGTGTAAACCTGGTCCGTAATTAAATTTTTCCTACCAAGCTTGTACATTTCTATTTTGTGAGGAGGTCCATGACTTACGCAACCAGGGCAAAAAGAAGCACGAATGTACACCATTCTTCCCACTTGGCTGGGACCCATGTAGTTGCACTCCATCATTTTATTATGTTAGACGCCTTTGGCAGGTAGTGAATTCTGCAGCATACCGTCCAAAATATTCAGATGGGGTCGCCGGACAGGCCTGCTGGTGTCTGTCACAGACAGCAATCCTGCATACCTGTACAGTTATAACTATATCTATATCTCTATCAATATATATATATAGACTAACATTGCCTTCTATTGAATACAATAATGTTTTGATTGATTTATGGAAACTCCATACTCCCGTCTTGTCACAGTACAGCCACAAAATCTAAACCTCCATACTACAATCCGCCTTTACATGCTGATACAACTACAACGCACTACTTTTTCCTGAGAAAATATATAAAAATAAATAAACGCACAGGCTACTATGAAAGTTTATAATAATTTGAGAGAATTGTCCTGCCTAGGTGTTAATAAATAACTAGCGGGAGGTTCCTATCATCCATGAACAGCAGTGGGGGACTCGGGGTTCTGATGGGAGTTTGGCCTGGACAGTACGATTCGGATGGCAAATTGGAAACTATTACGAGGGAATTGTCCTGCCTATGTGTTTATAAACAACTTGCGGGAGGTTCCCATCATCCATGGACGGTAGTTGGGTCAGTCGAGGACTGAGTGTTCGGATGGGAGTTTGGCCCCGCGCAGTACAATTCGGATGGCAAATCGGAAAAAGGCATTGTTTATGGACGTTACAATTTGGCTCTGATAATTAATTTTCATTGGAATCAAGTTATTTCTTTAATGTAGAATTTTTTTTAAGATGAGAGTATTTAAATTTCTTTTTGATGATTGAAATGAATTTAGCATTATTATTATAAACTTCTGTGGCAACAAAATTATAAATTTTTATGGCACTAAAAATTTTAAAGTTAGATAATGGTAAGTTAGATTTCCAAAAAAATCCACAAAATTTTATCAAAATCATGTCAAATTTTTGTATTATTTTCCAACCAAAATTATGACAGATTTTTCATTGTATAACTAAATCATAATTTCACTCGAACAGGAGCGTTGTATCATCTTTCTACAACACCATTAAATTATGACAAGTTTTTTATTGTATAACTAAACCATAATTTCACTAGAACAAGAGCGTTGTATCATCTTTCTACAACACCATTAAATTATGACAACACCATTAAATTATGACAAGTTTTTTATTGTATAACTAAACCATAATTTCACAAGTTTTTTATTGTATAACTAAACCATAATTTCACTCGAAGTTCGTTAGATTTATTATTTTTCATTGTATAACTAAACCATACATCTTTCTACAACACCATTAATGGGGAGCACAACAATCTTCCCCAGTATGAGCCAGGTGTGTTTCAAACTCGATACCTTTGGCTTTGATACCACTTGTTGGAGTCACTATTGCCGTTATAGGTGTGTTTCAAACTCGAGACCTTTGGCTTTGATACCACTTGTTGGAGTCACTATTGCCGTTACACCAAAACCCACAAGTGTTACTAAAAAGACACATCACTATATTTAAGTACATGCCACTAAACACACACGGAGTGCTGGATCATCCTTCTACACCGCCATTAACGGGGAGCACAACATTGTTTATTTTTTGAGGCCGTAATATTGTTTGAATATGGAAGCTATAATTTTGCCCCAACAATGATTTTTAGTTAGCTCCTTTTTTTTTTAATTGTCACTAAAAATGTTTAAATAGTTTTTTTAAATGATGGAAATGGATTTAATATTATTAAAAACCTTAGTGCACCCAAAAACTTAAAGTTTTAACGTTGTAACTTGGATTTCCAAAAATTTCTACTGAATTTTGTCAAAATCTTGCCAATTTTTTCATTATTTTTTCTGGGTAAAATTGTCCCCTCAAACTAAAAAAATGCCAAATTCCTTGTTTACCACGGCCACAATTTCACTGCCATTTTTTGTTAGATTGTTGTGCTTATTTGTTTATAAGCAAGAAGTTCCTGTCATGGACCGTAGTCTTGTGAGTCAAGGACTTAGGGTTGGGTTCTGATGGGAGTTTGGCCTCAGATAGTACAATTTGGATGGCAAATTGGAAAGGCAAATTGGAAAAGGTGTTGTTTACCCAAATCACAATTTCGCCGGAACAAGTTGGAATTTGTTTTATTTTTCAAAAATTAGTCCTGAGTGTTTTGAAATTTCACGACTATAATCTAAATTTCCAAAAATTTCCATTAAATTTTATCAAAATAATACCAAAATTTTCATTATTTTCTGAGTAAAATTATTACCATTTGAATAAAATTATTGCGAGACTAGTGGCAAATACATTTTCTACAAAAACCACAATCACAATTTCAGCTTGATGACCATTTTTCACTAAATTGTCCTGCCTATGTGTTTATAAGCAACTTGCAGTAGGTTCCAATCATCTATGGACGGTAGTCGTGTCAGTCGGGACTGCGGTTTCGGATGGCAGTTTGGCCCTGGACAGTACAATTCGGATGGCAAATTAGAAAAACAATAATAATAGTATTAGTTTGTAGCCATTGGCGATAGCAGTACATGGAGTACGAAGATTTTTCGTGATATGATTCGACAAGGCAAAGGTTCGGCCATGGGATGCAAGAGCACGCTTGGTCTGCCTCACGCCAAATTTTAGCGACACCCGACAGCCATGGCCCTTCCTTCCTGTACTTGATCACGCATCATATGGTGCACGAAGTTAATCTCGTTTACCAAATCGCTTTCCCAGATCCAGGTTTTGGCATCCAGAAGTTGGAAGCCACCCACACGTTCACATCATAATGAGACTGGGTGGGCTCCCCTCTATTTAAAGCGGCGCCTGCACATCTCTGCCTGGAACACGACAAGTTGACAAAGCATGACAGGCATGATTATATTTAGGACTCGAGCTTGGCTCAAGGTACGAACGCATCAGTAGGGTTAGGACGAGGGTGACCCAGGACGCTGAAAAGCCTCCACAATAAACTGATTCACCGGGTCAGCAGGCCTTGTCCTTTTGCGCTAGATGACATGATATATGACATGACACTGCCCACTCCTCTTCCGTCACCTACAACTTGCGCTGGATTCCACTGTAGCAAAGCTAGTAGTCCAAAGAAAACTGACTTTATATCATTTTAACTCTGAAATTACATTACACTCGAACTGAATCTTTGTAGAGAACATAAATCCAGATCAAATCTTGTTAGATGCGTAGGCTAATAACTCTGAAATTACATTATATCGGATTTGAAATTTGGTAGAGAAAATAATTTCAGAGTAAATTTCATTAAGAGGTATAGATTAATTAGTTTGTGTGGGATTTAGTTGGCTGGATTCCACTGTAGCAAAGTTAATGGCCCATAAACCTTTATATCATTTTAACTTTGAAAATACATTACATTGAAACTTAACCAGAACATAAATTCTAATCAAATCCAGTTTAAGAGGTGTAGACTAATTAGTTTGTGTTGGGTTTAATTGCGCTGGATTCCACTACAACAAAGCTAGTAGTCCATAAAAACTCACTTTATGTCATTTTAACTCTGAAATTACATTAGATTGAAATTGAAACTTTGTATGTACTTAACCAGAACATAAATCCAAATCGAATTTGATTCATGAGGTGTAGACTAATTAGTTTGTGTGGGGTTTAGTTTAGTTGGATTCCACTTTTTGATTCAAGAGATGTAGACTAATTAGTTTGTGTGGGGTTTAGTTTGGTTGGGTTCCACTTTTTGATTCAGGGGGTGTAGACTAATTAGTTTTGTGGGGGTTAGTTTCGTAACAAAGCTAATAGCCCATTAAAGCTCACTTATACCATTTTAACTCTGAAATTACGTTAGACTGAAAGTGAAACGAGAACATAAATCCATATCAAATTTGATTCAAGAAGTGTAGACTAATTAGTTTGTGTGGGGTTTAGTTGCTCTAGATTCCATTCCACTGTAGCAAAGCTAATAGCCCATAAAAACTCATTTTATATCATTTTAACTTTGAAATTACATTAGAGTGAAATTGAAACTCTGGATGTACTTAACCAGAACATAAATCCAAATCAAATTTGATTCAGGAGGTGTAGACTTTTTTATTCGGGAGGTGTAGACTAATTAGTTTGTGTGGGGTTTAGTTTCGTAGCAAAGCTAGTAGCCCATTAAAGCTCACTTTATATCATTTTAACACTGAAATTACATTAGACTCAAACTGAAATGAGAACATAAATCCATATCAAATTTGATTCAAGAAGTGTAGACTAATTAGTTTGTGTGGGGTTTAGTTCCTCTAGATTCCATTCCAGTGTAGCAAAGCTAATAGCCCATAAAAACTCATTTTATATCATTTTAACTTTGAAATTACATTAGAGTGAAATTGAAACTCTGAATGTACTTAACGAGAACATAAATCCAAATCAAATTTGATTCAGGAGGTGTAGACTAATTAGTTTGTGTGGGGTTTAGTTTCTTTGGATTCCACTTTTTGATTCAAAAGGTGTAGACTAATTAGTTTGTGTGGGGTTTAGTTTTGTTGGGTTCCACTGTAGCAAAGCTAGTAGCTCATTAAAGCTCACTTTATATCATTTTAACTCTGAAATTAAACTAGACTGAGATTGAAACTTTGTATGTACTTAACGAGAACATAAATCCAGATCAACTCTGATTTAGGAGATGTAGACTAATTAGTTTGTGTGGGGCTTAGTTTTACTCCGTCATAGGTTTAAATGTTATGGGAGTGGTTGAGGATGGGAGCCACCTCTGAAGAATTAAAGAATGTTGCAAACATCAGCAACTAATAAAATCAGAAAGGGTCTAGAAATAAAAAAATATCGTAAAAATCTGGAAAATATCCATCAAAATCAGCACATATATGCAAAATTAAGATACCACCAAAATATTGGTAAAAATCAACAAACATTGGATGCCCCAAAAAATATTGATTTCACAATTTTATCACAATATAATCTGAATGTTTGCAACACTAAACTATCTTAAGGGGTGTCCAAGCTTGATCGAGCTTCTTGATGATAACATTCCACTTGTGGGAAAATCATTTTTCCATCCAACATTCAAATTGACCATAATGTAAAGTCAACGTAAATAGAGAAAATAAATAAATAAATGAAAATGAAAAAAAAAAATCTCTTGTCATGGGAAAAAAATTATAGATCAATTTTTTATGAAACGATCACATTAATAAAGATGAGAAAATATTTTTGTATAAATCAATCTCTCACTATTCATGCTTGATATTTTTAAATTGACTTGCCTTACATGGAACAAGGCATTTGGATACTTAGGGGGTTTGAATGAGAGGTTGGATGTGGATATTTATTGTGGCATAAATGATAGGGTAAATGACAATTTCAATATTGAAAATGACAACAAACTAGGCTGGTGGAATTGGTTTTAAGGATACCTCTCATTACCCATGGTGATGTGTGGGAGAAATGTGAAATGTGTTCCCCAAATTATGAAAGGAAGTAGTCTGTCACATCATTTATGAAGGAGGAAGGAGGGTACAAATTTACAAAGTTATGAGATTGGTTTGGTGATAATACAAAGTTATGAAATTTGCTATATGATAATTTCAAAGTTTTTATTAAAAATAAGTTTGAAATAATAAAATTAGGGTAGTTATATAATTTAAATGGTTGGTAAATGTAGATAAATATTAATATATGAGAAGTATTAAAACACCTATTTTAAATTACATCTTATATTGTTTAACATCTAAGAAAGAATGAGTTATAGGTACAAAGAAGAGGAGAGCTCTGATGGGGACTAGGCTTTGGGAGCTTCGGCGATGGCAGCCTGCCCAGTGACTTGGTTTGGTAATGTAACTGGTGCTTTACTCCTTCTCGGATGATTCCCTCCTGCAAACCGGCCACCCTCCATCCGTTGTTGCCCAACCAGTCCATTTACGATGACTTGCACTATACAATTCACTGACCCACATCTATCAACTGGGAATTATCTTCGGATGGTTGTCGTTTTGCTGTCAGTTGGCATGGAGGGAGACATAGTTGATTACTCTGAGGATTCATTTGAGCTGGACCCCAACTGGTCTGTATTCACTCCGCACCTGCTGGTCTCCTCCTTGAATATCTCTCTCTATATATGCCCTCAACCCTAGCTAGTGCACTTAGGGTTTAGTCGATGCCAGACTACCCCGCTTTTACTTATCTGATTCAACAACCTCTGTTATCGGCTGGTCTGTCTTCTTCCTCGCTACTGCCATCTAGCTACCTTGAAGTGATTTACTACCCTCCTGATCCTGACCTTCCTCTGCTCTCCCCGGCCTCCCTGCATTGGATTTCTTCTTCCTTAAACCCTCTCGCCCCCATACCCTTTGAATCCCCCTTCCTCCTCCCCCCCCAAATTCTTCACTCATCCCTCCACTTCTGACACCGCATTTCCACCCTACCCAACCACTATACTCTATTGCCTCTGTTCCCCCTCCTCACATACCTGACCCTCCCACCTTCGACTGTTTCGTGGAATCAATCCCCCCTCAACCAGGTCAAACCGGGATACCCCGCACAGAGGCTGAAGCTATCCCTTCCACACTTCGCAAAGTAAACCACCCCCTAATCGTCCAGGGAGTCCATCCAAGAGATTCAAAGGGGTGAAGGCAAGCACAAAGAAGATATTTCTCACATTTGGAGACGACATTCAAATGGGGGAACTCATAGACACCTTTGACCGTGTCCTGGTTGGTCGTGTTAGGGGTCGGGCATATTCCGCTGCGCGATTGAGACAATGGGTGTTGGAGATTTGGGGGCAAGTTCTCATCGAACGGCCATTGGTTGTTACCCTTTCTCGTGGCTGGTTCGCCCTTCGATCCAAGAAAAAATTATAAAAAATAATTACATTATAATTTTATTTAATATTATTAATAATATAAAAAGAATTAAGATATATATATAATAATTGGTATTAAAAATAAGTTTTGAAATGATAAAATTAGGATGACTATATAATTTAAATGGTTGCTAAATGTAGCTACTCATCAATATATGATAAACCAAAACACCCACTTTAAGATACATCTCCCATTGTTAAAGATTAAAAAACAAAAACCCATAAAAATTAATTAAATTATAATCTTATTTTAAATTATT
The DNA here is from genome assembly GCA_000404065.3 of Pinus taeda. Classification (NCBI taxonomy): domain Eukaryota; kingdom Viridiplantae; phylum Streptophyta; class Pinopsida; order Pinales; family Pinaceae; genus Pinus; species Pinus taeda. The sequence goes on along the minus strand of APFE031639749.1, from coordinate 18,833 downwards.
ATTAATAATTATAAAAATAATTAATACATAAGTTAAACATATATCCATTTAAAAACTAATTAATCATGAATATTCACCCCTACTTCACCATGGAGATTCTTAACCTATAAATAAGCTTTGTTATAGTATTATAGGCCAATACCATGGTTTATCAATGCCACATGCTAAGAAAAACGTAACTCATTTCATATGACACTTGCTCATATGCTTTTTTTAATTAATTGATTTAATTAAGCGAGAAGAAAGAGCATAACAACTTTGAGATAGATATTCACCTTAGATATATTACTACTCCAAATAATATTCTAGAGTGTTCCATGGAGTTTAAATCATACCATCCACCTAGTAATTATTGATAATCAAATTAAAATTTTTGAAGTCTTATTCCAAAATAGAGAGGCGACCTACTTGTGGTGGTGTCATTGTTCATCCTTTTGCATTGTGCCAAGTGACAATGTTCCTAAAATATAGTCTTACGAACATCTTTGAATGTGGAATTTCCTTATCCTTAAAGTACTTCCTTGGTTTAGAAGGTTAACAAATTCTTGTCAAGAATTTCCAAGGAATGGTACCTTGTCTGTAAGGTTGTATTCATTTAATGTGACAACCTTGAGGTTTGATAGGGGCTTCTCACAACTTGTCTAGTAGCTCACTTCCTCTTTGAATAAGAGACATGCTTTTGTTATTGTACCAAGAGCAAAGTCATTGACAATAACACCAATTTCTATGTTGTCTCCTATGTTGTTCCCATCCTTACAAGAACAAATACTAAACCTTTGAGCTAGTGTTGAAGTTAACTAGGGGGATTTCCTCTATCACTCTAATATATTTTAAGATCACACAAGATAAATTTCAAAGAAAATATGCATCGTTGTAACTTTAAAAAATGGAAGAGATTTAGGATATGTTTTCTTCATTGAGAGATTAAAAAAAACTCCATAATAATTTCATGGAGACAAAAATAACTAGTTTTTTTAGAAGAGCACCTTAACCATAGAAATATCTTGAAAATATAAATTAAAAAAAAAGAAAAAACATAAAAATGAAGTTTAAAGGAAGTTTAATGTTACTTTCTTAGCATCCATTTTCACTAGAGAGAAAATTGAATTGGCATGATAAAAAACATAAATCGATTATTTCATTTCAATAAGAAACTAGGCCAACAAAATATTAGGGAAAAGATAATAAATTTTGAAGCTTTATTTTCATTAGTGGAAAGAATTCATAAGCCTTGATTACAAAATACATATCCCATAGTTTAGATGATACACAAAATCATAGTAAGGGGGCTAGACAACCTCTGCGCTAGGCTTTCTTGATACCCTTTATATATTGATCCCAAATCTAGCCAATAAAACTAATGAGAAAAGGCATGAGACAAAACAATGCTAATGTGACAAATCCCCTATAGAGAAACCAACAATTATATTTCAATAATAGGCATTAGTTCTCTAAAAAATATCTGTAACATTTTTATAGAAAATACTTGATGCCTTAGTGTAGTTGTTGCCTTCGTTATAGACATGTTCCCTCTACTCACGCATGTGGTTGACCTATGATTCATAAGGATCCTTTGTTCTTGGTGGCTATATTCATCAATTAGTACCACAATATTAGGGAACTAAAAGGAGGTGTACCCAGAAATTGATTACACTCTCATTTTTTTCTTCTTTGTCCTGATATAAAGTTCAACCATTTTTAAGGTTGTACATGCAATACCATTGACTTAAGGAGCCTTGATCTCATCATTACTAGGAAAGAACCTATCCAAGCAACATTTAAGCTAGGGATAAATCTTTTTTGGGGGCTACAAGTTATCTAGAGAGTTTAGTGAGAAGTCACTTACCACTGTGGGTCCATTTGTGGCTATGCTTTGATATGATTATATATTTTCATTACCTTGAGCCACCGTCCCTTAGAGTGAATCTCCCACTCCACACAACCTATAAGGATTTGTCTATGTTAATTTGATTGCAAAAAATGATTGAAGGCAATATCTAAATCATTTAGTTAAATAATTATCATGATATACACCAATCACTAAATGTGGCTCAATATATCATCTACCGTTGAAGAATTTCCTTTTATCTTCAATTATCATAGCGTTGGATCTTTCTTGTTGTAGCCATTAATAGTACTTCCCTTGAAAGAGAAAAAAATGGTATTCATCTTAATGTGCTAATAAACCTAACTATATTTTACAAACAAAATTATGCATGAATCTTTTGATGGAGACTTGAAATTTTATGGTTTTCCATTAGTGATGTTCCATGAAGTTTGTTTGTTTGTTTTTTTTTACAGTTTTTGACATAAAATTTATTCCCTCGTCAACATATATAGGTTGCCATGATAAAATCCTTGAGCTATTATTCCTAACCTTTATTGAGGGACCCTATTGGCACAATTTGGAGACCAAGGTCCACTTAGGTTTCCAATAAAAGTTCAATATAATTTAGTGTTGGCATTTTCAATCCCCACAAGGGGAAGGTCCCACCTAAAGCATGCATCAAGACTAATAATAGGGAGGTAAGTTGCAAGATGAGCATGGTTAACCATTCTAACTTAACATTTATTCATAATAAAATATATACGATTGTTGTACAACTATATACTATTGATAACATATAAAAATTTATAGCATATTTTATAAATCTAATTTAAGAAAAAGTAAATAGAGTTAACAATATACCAATCACCCATGTAAGGTATATAAGACACGATTCGAAAATAAAGGGGCATTCCATCACTCTATTACAACATCCATATATATATATATATTGAGGAAAAACATTATTCACGAAACCACTCGAGCTAAGATCCTTTAACTCTTGTTTTCAAAGGAGGACATCGGGGTGGGATCTCATCCACTCATGTGTGCGTGGGTAATGGAACCACCATATCGAATATGTTTTTACAAAAACAATGAGAATATAAATGGTTTATGATAGTACTATAATAAACAATACAAAATTATATTCCACTAATTTTATATTCTGCTAGACTACAAGATGGTGTTGTAGAGAAATCTACAAAAGGAGAGATAAAAATCTTTTTTTAGGCCCTCAAAAACTTGATCAAACACTTAAAAATATTGATTGAGTTATTAAGATAAAATTTGAAATATATCAATTGATGGTTTAGCAAACCCTCGATCAGGATTTTGACATGGTTAAAGAAGGCCTCGATCGAGCTATAGGGTCAATCAAGCCTCTTTTTTAATATACCATGCCCAAGTTGTATTGGCGAGAAATTTGAAAACAATGCTTGATCGAGCTCCTAGATAATCTTGGGTTACATTAGGAGCTCAGTTGAGGGCTAAATCTCAACGAGCACTTAAAAATCTCTTGATTGAGCTCGTTTTCTTCACCCCAAAGCCACCATGCTTGCCAAAAAATGTAAATGAGCTTCATGCTTGCACTTGCAACTAACTATCCCTTAGTGTATTGTAGATCGTGCTATCAATGTCTCATGATATCTACCTTCTAATTGTGACTTTGTGCACCATCAAAAAAATGAAGATGCCAACAAGCCCTGGTTGTGCCTACTTACTCTCCCTCTGGTTTATCCCACTACTCTACAGTGTCTTGCTCTTCTGCATATCCTTCAAACGAAAGCACCAAATTTAAAATTAAGGATAATGCATGAAGAAGGCATCCAACTCATTAGTTTACTTACCCAACAATTGAAGTTTTGACATTGAAGGATTGAGCCCCATCACTATCTAGATTTTGGGGTTACATTTGTGTAATAATGTATTACTTTGTGTTAATAAAGGACTCAAATTGATGCAAATCTAGGCAAGTAGCCTACAAAACATGTGGAAAATCACATGGTAGTCTTATTTGATTGTAGAGAATCATGTAAAGTGGTGAGGTGACCATCAAAAACCTCAATCTTGGAACTTAGCCACCTAATTTAGAAGAGCCTAGTGATCTAGTCTTGATTTTCCTCTTTGTCCCTCTTTCATGTGGTGGAAAAAGACATAATACTTCATATCATAACAAGGGAAAGATGACCTACTTCATATAGGATTATCCACTCTTAAGCATTAATATCCTAACACTCCACTCACTCAATATGGTAGCAAGTTTACTCTAGTTGCTTTCCAACAACATAAAGTTATAGCTTTATTAGATTAGATGGTTAGGTCATTAGGTTCCATATGCCTCAATGTAACCTCTATATAAAGAAGGGGGAGGCTAAGTGATAGGTTCTAAGCATATGAACAAGGCATGCATAGTTGATGAACAAGTTTTGTAGCTCATAATGCATCTTGGGAAACCCATCCTTTGTTAATCTCCTAAAAAACTCTCTAAATCTAGAAGGTTATGGGGGTGGCCATGGGTTAAGTGAATCCAACACATGACTAACCATAGACTAAGCATGGACAACACACAATCGACCACTCTTTGACTAGGAAAGGTGTGGCAAAGCCCAAAAAAGGTATATTTTGCAACAATTTTCAAGTATTTCTCATGATTTTAACAATATAACATCAATAGGTCCCTTTTAAAGCCTATGGTGACAAATATATATGTAATAGATGCACCCTAGCCCCCCTAATGTGTCATATTAGAGGAGGAATTTATGACGAAAATACATTACAAATACACATAAAAATCGAGTGGCATATGGAAGGAGCTTGTAGATCCATATATAAATCATTCTCAACGTAGACATATCCAGGCTCATATGTAGGAAAAAGTACGCTTTCCAACAAAATACACTATCCATCCATGAAATGACCATGACCATGAAAAAGTACATTGTGGGTCCATGTTATAAATGAGGTCATATCCATAAGAAAATGCAATGTCAATCTATGTTATAATGTACATCATAGAGACATATAACACAAATGAGAGTGTTATTTTGGTCTCCAAAGTACTCATACCATTGTGATATAATCCAATGTAGATTGGGAGGGGTAACATAAATGGAAGATGCCCCCAAACACAAGGTCTTTAACCTAAGTCGAAGGATGTTAGGATTTTCCATTATGTGAGTGGATGAGATGATGTCAAACATGGTAGAAAACATATGATTTCCATTCATTGATATATATTGTCAACAAATGTAAGGGGACCCACCAATAATGAAAATGTACCCTAAGGAACCCAATATAATATAGTGAGTGTTTATACATGATCTTATCCAAACAGTCATAGAATCAATCAATAAGGGGTCAATGAGGTAAACCCATTATCAATCATGATGAATCTTACCACTACTGATTGCATGTTCTAAGGTAATAACTAGTTTCTAGATCCACTTCATATGTAATGTGCTAGTGTCAATAGGTAGAGATATATCAAAGGATAACCTTGACTTATCCCTTATTAAATAACACAAAATTATAATTGAGAGATGTTTTTGAAGAGATAAATCACCAAGTACAATTGACATAGGGATGGACAACATGAAATGTCAACAAAAATGTTGAAAGACTAACTTATGGTTCACTTCCCTTGAACACATATTATGACATTTTTTGAATTTGCAACATATACTCAAGGGGATTAACGATATATTGCAGCAATGCATGAGGCATTATATCACTCTAATAGTGTTTGAAAGAGAAACCAGTTGAAGGAGTATATGACTTATAACCATGATATAGCTCCTATGCAAGCTATATCCCAATTGTGAGACAATGATACAAGCATGTTGCAGGTCTCAACCCCATACAGAAATTACCTGTATACAAATTCTAAAAACAGAAAAATAAACAAAGGTGAGAGAATAACACAAAAAACAAATATACACATAGATTTTCCCCTGGATCCCAAAACCGGGACTACCAGATTGATTTTTCATTATGTTCCTTTCAATGTTACAATACATATATATACATGTCAAAACATCCATAACCCCAATCCATTAACCCTGGATTAGAACATAACCATAGTTCCCTTGACTGGATCTACAAAATATCATGGATCGAAAACCATCGCACCCAAAACCATGTGCGAAAACCATGCACAAAACCATAGGTAGGTTCGCCCACCTAATATAGGGTCCAATTTTTTTTTCCCATGGCGCTACCCTGAACCCTGTAGAGGGGGGCTGCTGCCCCCTTCAAACCCCCCTATGACCCCCCCGCTATGCATCAACACAATGAAGGAGGGGCTCCACCCCCCTCTAACCCCACGATTTAACTAAGGGAGCTAGTAGTCGAAAGAATATAACACAACCCAAAACATGTGCCATGTTCAAGGATGATAATGGTTCATTGTTACCACTTTGCTAAACATAGATCAAAGCTCTTCTCCCCCCACCCTTTTTATTTTTTGGGTTTTTGGTGTCTTATTTGTGGTTTATGATCTCAAAAAAGAGATAAAAGTATGTTAAACAACATTTTTCTAATGATTTTACAAGCATGAAAAAGAGTCAAAAGTATGTTAATTGGAGAAAATGAGTGGCTCAATGGAATGCAACTATGTTGTGGGCACATGGTACAAACCTATGCAAATAAAATGTGAAAAGGGAATTGGATAATGGTATCCACTCATAATAGTTTTCTTCAATGGTTAAGATAAAAAAAATATAGTAAAATAAATGCAAATGATAGGAGATCAAGAGTGACTATAGTGGAGGCAAGCAAGCTAGAATAAAATAATATAGTAGCATGCACTAGGAAAATAACATTAATATGCATATGCAATAATTAAGCAATACAAATAATCATGGGAACCCTTTTAGGGCATTGCTAGAAGAAAGATTAAGAGAAGAGTATGCAACTCAAATTTCAGTCATGGTAAGGATAAATGTAGGTTCCTAAGCCTAAAAATGATCCCAACATGGGCACCAAACAACCAATGGATTGATAACTAGTATGCCCATGAAGGATAGGGATTACCACAAAATTATAATGTGTAATAAAAATAAAGGCTAATGTCAAAACCTGGTTGGGTCAAACCTAAGGCATTGCAATAAGAAAAGTGATAGTTTATATTGAAAAAATAGGTTGCAAAGAGAAAAGATATTTTTACATGCAAATATAGGACACGTAACTCATGGTTTAGTGGATTTCACCATTAAAAAGGCCAAATAATTCATCACTAAATATTGAAGAAGCATTCGAAAACACTAGATCCTAGGTAAAATTGCATTACAAAATATCATAAACAATATCTATGCATAAATTTGAAGTATTGAAAAGGTTCCAATGCAAACTAGTTGTGAAAATGGCCTTTTTGGACCCCCAAAAAGCCCAAAATGACATATCTATGTAAAATAGGTTCAATATTTAGATTTACATTGTTGAAATTCTTACTTCTTGAAACTTCTACTAGAATATGCATGGATTTCATCAATCTGATTCCATTATGATAGGACCATATAGGAAAATAACTTTGTGTCCTTTGTTTTAAAATTTTATCATTTTCTTTTGGATTTTTGGGCATGACATACTAAGAAAGTATTTTTATACATATGGTGTGGCTCTTACTTATGATTTCAAATGATGTGACTGGAAATACATATGTTTATGTACTTTCATGTTTGTCTTAAAGCTTAATTTAATGTGACAAATGCCAACATATATAACAAACTAATGTATGTAACCTTCTAGTCCAATTGTGGGCATGCCTATTTTAAGGTCTTGGGGGAGCCTACAAACATATGTAAATGAAGCACCAAAAGACTTGGACCAAATCAACCTACACACAAAAATAAAAAGCACTCACATCACATAGCTATGAATATGAGACTACAAATTCTAACAATTTATGTAGAGTAGAGCCCATTGCTGAGCTCAACCAAGGATTCCTATCATGATCAATGAACTCATGGGCTATTATCAACATCATATGTAACACTTTGTTGGGTCCATGCCACATGGAATAAAAATTCCATGTTCTTGAATATTCATGATTTTGGTGACAAGCTATAACCAAGCGCTTGTTAAGAACTACCCAAGGATTGTTTAATCTCATAAACTATCACAACTCCTTGATGATGTCCATCAAGACATGAAAAATATACTATATGCTCATATTCAATATTATTTATAGTGGAAAATTTGGTGGTAAGTTTACAAAAATATATCTAATACTTGATTTGGTCAAAATTGGACATTTCACTAGATGCCCTAGAAAATGCTTCCTATCCTAAACCAAGACTTGTAATGCCAACCTCCACTTGTTCCAAACCAAGGAGAATTTATGCTCAATTATACATATCTCCGCATGGATTATTAACCAAATTTGTGACTCCTTTTGAAATGAGAGGTAGTTGGCTTCACAAATCGAAACCATTACATATTACAAGAACTAGTTGATTGAGGCCACAAAACCATGATCTCTTCCATCTTTTGTGAAATTGACTATGATGTGTTGTATTGTAGCTGATGATATCAATGGCCCATGTTATCTTCCTTCTAATTGTGACTTTGTGCACCGTCAAAAAAATGATGATGCCAACAAGCCCTGGCTATGTACTAACTCTCCATCTATTCTACCCCATCGCTCTACAATATCCTACTCTTCTGCATATCCTTAAAATCCTAACATTAAGGCTAATGCATGAATTAGGCATACAAACCATTAGTTATATTACCCAACAAAATAAAAGTTTTGACATTGAAGGCTTGAGCCCTGCCATTATCTAGCTTTTGGGGTTGCATTTGAGTAATATTGTACTACTTTGTGTTAGCAAAGGACTGAAATTGATGCAACTCTAAGAAAGTAGTGTATACAACATATGAAAAGTATCACATAGTAGTCTTATTTTATAGTAGAGTATCATGTAAAGTGGTGAGATGACCATCAACAACCTTAATATTAGAACTTAGCCACCTAATTTAGAGGAGCCTAGAAAGCTAGTCTTAAGTCTCCTCTTTGTCCCTCTTTCACATGGTTGAACAAGAGATAATCCTTCATATCATAAAAATGGCATGATGATCTACTTCATCTACGAATATCCACTCTTAATAATTAAATGCTAACAGCCTAACACTCCACTTAATCAATATGGTAGCAAGTTCACTCTAGTTACTTTCCAACAACATAGGGTTATAACTTTCTTAGATTATATGGTTAAGTCATTAGGTTCCATATGCATCAATGTAGCATTTATAGGAAGAAGGGGAAGGATAAGTGATAGGTTCAATGCATAGGAATAAGGAATGCGTAGGTCATGAATAATTTCCATGCTCATAACACATCATGGCCAACCCATCCTTTGCTAATCTCTTCAAAACTCTCTTAATATAGAAGGTTATGGGGGTGATCATGGGTTCATTTAAGCCAACACATGACTAAACATATTCTAAGTATGAGAAACACACAATCGACCACTCTTTTGACCAGGAAAGGTGTGGCCAAGCTTAAAAAAGGTATATTTTGAAGAAATTTTCAAGTGTTTCTCATGATTTTGACAACATAACATCAATACGCCCCTTTTAAAGAATATGGTGATAAACCTATGTGTAATAAATTTACCCTAGCCCCCTAGTGTGTGAGATTAGATGAGGAATTGATGGCGAAAATACATTACCAAAACACATAGCAATCGAGTGGCATAAGGAAGGAGCTTGTAGATCCATATATAAATCATTCTAAAGGTAGGCATACCAATGCTCATATGTAGGAAAAAGCATGGTTTCGAACAAAGTACATTTTGAACCATGAAATGATATGCAAGACCATGGCCATGAAAAAGTGCACTGTGGATCCATGTCATAAATGAGGTCATAGCCATAAGAAAATACAATGTGGATCTATATTATAATGCACATCAGATCAACATATAACACAAATGAGAGTGTTATTTTGGTCTCCAAAGTACTTGTTGGATACCTATACCAATAGGTTTCATATTTCATGATTGGATGTCAAAGGTCCAAATATGCTCTGCTTTGATAATGCAAAGATCCCATATTTCCTTAGGAAGACAATGTCTGTCTCAATTTTCATAAGAACTCAATTTTGATGGGTGGTCCAACAGTCTAATCTGGATCATGCCATGTTTTCAATTTCCATGTTGTAGAATAGAGAATGAAATCTGTCCAAACTATTTAGTCTTGGCAGATCAGTAGCTAGGTAGAGAAACTAAGGTTCCCAACTGCTTAATCTGGGACCTTGGAAGGAATAAGGGTTGCATTAGATAGGGAATGAGAGAAAAAAGCCAATGAAAAGAAAAAGGCATTCAAAGGGTTTGCAAGTCCAAGTGCACCCTCCAAGAAGGAACAAAAAATGTTAGGGAACTAGTTGGGTAGGTAGATGGGGTTGCAGAAGTGCTGTCTCTTTCAAAATCAAAGTTGCTGAAACATCTACAGGAAGAGCAGCACTCTGAAGCATGACTAACTCCCTTGTTTCTCATTTGTATATCACTCATTACTAACACCCCTTCATCTATTGGTTCATGCAACAAACTCAAAATTTTGTCATGATTCTAATGGCCTTCAAAAGCCACATTTCTTGTGCAAAAATCTTTTCATTTTGATCTAATCCTGATTTCAAGTTATCTTCAAAGAAAACTTGGTTGAACTAGCCCTCACTTATATGTTCCCTCCATATTGACAACTAACTCTACTACTTAGCTCCTTATACCCCTTTTTCCCTAGTATTATAAACACCATGGTGTATAAACCCCACAATGCATAAATATCCCCTCCTTGGCACTATAGCCATAATATTCTCTCCCTGGGACTTGATTTGACGCCTGGTCAAGGTCAAGAACCCATGACTCACCTTTTTCTCCACCTCAAACCAGGTTCCCTACCCAAAAGCTCCATTTTACCTTGGAAAACCTTGAAAAAACCTTTAAAACCCATAAAAATCACTCAAAGGGTGGAAAACATTATACAATCATCCTTCCCCCGCTTTATCCTAAGGTCGGGGGGTTATTTACCCTTTTATGTTGCATAAAACCCATTTGACCCTTTTTCTATAGTTTGCGCCTTCATAAAAGATTTTTGCCCGAACTTTATGCAAAACCCGCAAATTGCTCGTATTTCTAAGGTTGGCGGACCGAAATATTTTGGTAAATGAAACCATTGAAAATTCTCCAAAGAAGGCAATTAGCGCGTGGAGGGTCCCACAGCCACGTTTGCAAAGAAAAATCATTGTTTATTGCCCGCCCAGGAACAGTTACAGATCATGTTTATTGCCCGCCCGATAACCGTCAGATGGCGCCGGGTCCAGATCTACGGCGGACGTTGATTTCGGGCAATCCCGACGTCCGCAGGTTAACCAAAGGAGGAGGTACATTTCGCGCAAGTTGGGCGCCCGACAACCGTTGGATCGTGGGCTTCCAGATCGACGGCCCTCATCGATATCGGAGCACCCTACGTGTCTGACAGATACCTTCCGATATCTGTCAGACGCTTGCGTCAGGCCAGCATCACGCCGGGACGCATGTCACTCCCTGATTGCATCGGAGCATCGCCTGACAATTCCTTCACCGTACAGGGCCGGTTCCGATGTTGCGACACCTGTCCCGCCCACGTCCTCGCCCCGCTGCCTTGCACGTCACTGCCACATCCGCTCACCTCATCCCTCATTCGCGCACCTGGCCGCCACCTCATCGCCCCCGTGGACCTGTCATTGACTGCCACGTCACCCGATGACGTCATGCTAACGTCACCCAACCCGGTCCCCCATGATGATGTCATGCTGACGTCATCCAAAAAGCGCGCCAATAAAGCCAAAAAAGCCATATTTTCGCTATTTTTCACAATTTTGTCATATTTTTCGGAAAAATACTGTTAAGCTGCCTGCATGTAATTCACGATGCCTGCGCCACCAGTCAGCCTGCAACCAATTTCAAAGAACCCAGCGCGCAAACCCAGCTACATTCTTCAGTCTAGGCCATTGTTTAACAGGTATTTCAGCCTCGTCCTCCTGTGAACTGGTTTTTCTTAAAGTTTCTTGTAAAAACCACCATAAACGCCATTAAATTGAAAATTTCACCGATAAACCAACTGCACTGTACCCAATTTGACTGTTTGAGCCGAAACATAGCGTCGAAGACCTCAGAGAGACTGCATTTCCTGCTAAAAAACCTACCCTGTTCGCGCAACCGTGGACTCCTGCATAACTCCCAAACTGACAAGGGAGGTCTTTCCGCTGCTGAAAACCCTTCCCAAAAGGCCAGCATTGTTATCCTTGACTGTACACCAACCCTGTCAAACCTGGTTCCCATCAATTTCGCTGTTTCAAGCGGCAGTTTAGAGATTATTTGTATAAAGCATGGAGACCCCTGAAGTCCTTAATGTCACTCCTCTAAATGCTCCTCAGAGAGAGCTAGACTGGCAGGATTTGGCAGACCTGGATTACCAGATCTCAGAAGACTCCAGACAAGGATGCACCCCTCATATTCACCTGCTAAATGAGTTCAGGGCTAGGTACAGAGATGGAACAAATATCCTAGGCATCTGGGAGTCTGCCTTGCCAACTTTTAAAATGCCTCTAGTCAGACAATTCCCTGATCTCATCTATCTATGTGCCAGTTGTTATGAGCCATCACAGAGAGCTGTAGTCAATCCCAAGGGTGAAGTTGTATTCTATACCACCCCTTAGGCCATCAGGGATATGGTTCAGTTCAAAACTCACAAGAATTTGGTTCCTTTATCCCTGCTGGACTTAATCAACCAAGGGACCAAAACACTTACAGAGGCAGAGATCCTGAAGTTTAATCAACTATTTGTTAGCAAATCAGACACAGTGCTGCATCCTCCTATCTTTGATGGATACCTAAATCAACTTGGACTAGACCTGGCCCATATGGTGAGCTCAGTTCTGGGCTATAAATCAATGGAGTATATAGAGGAGACTGTGCTAGTCATGATGTTAATGTTTGCCCCTGGGAAGGCCCCTATCTGCTATAACTATGCCACATACATCTCGGACAAAATACATGAGCAGTTCCTACACTTATCCAGAGAAAGGGTGTTCAGATACACCTCATATATTTATCATCTTATTCTGTATCACCAATATGAAGAATTATCTTTTGAAATCAAGAGAACCGATGCAGCAGGAAACCCAAGATCGATTGTATATTGGAGCTCAATCTTCCATAGCAATGCCTACTCACCCTATACATATTGTGAGTTCATAGATCTGTTCATTCATCCGGCCCTATCTCTACTTATGACAGAACCTCCTCCAAGACTCACTGATGAAATGCAGAGAGTTCTACAGTTGTCCAGTGCCTACAGCATAGGGGACTGGTATTTTTACCAGCATCACACTGTAATTAGGATATATGGGTGTGAGCTGCGCCCATTCAGGCTACCCAAGTTTGTGCCTATGAGGCTCTTTGCCCTGGAGTATTTCAGACAATTCGCCCATGCTGATCTAATCCATTTTGCAAGCAGGGGCAAGAAGGCACAACTCAAAGTCAAAAACCAGCTTGGTCATTTGATTTTAAACAAAAGAGAAGGATGGAAGCAAGCAGAGAGAATGTTGGAAGGCCTTGGCCTAACAAAAAGCTTCCTTTGGAAACCATATGACCCCAATGGCTTTATATCCAAAAGGAGACTAAAATACAAACTCTCCAATTATGAGCATAATAGCATGCTCCTAATATCAAGACATGCAAACCAGCCAAAATGGAAGAAAAATACCTTGGTAGAGCCTCTGTCCCAAGAAGAGCTAGTTGACAGGGCTAGGAGACATTTATTGAAAATGGCTGACTTGGAATGTCCTTCTCAGGTGCCTACCCTACCAAGTTCTCACACAACAGCGCCAGCGTCCTCATCTACAACACAAGAAGGGGCAGCACAAACTTCAAATCAGGGGCAGGACAAAGGTAAAGGCAAGGTAATGGAAGAAGCAGAGGGCCAGCAAGAGAAACAGCAGCAAGACCAGCAAGAAACTGATCATCAGGATCAAGAAAAGCAAACAGGAGAAGGCCAGGCAGCCACCCAAGATAAAACAACCAGCATGGCGCCTCCTAGACAGGACTCTAGGGTGGACTCTTCGGTCCTCCAAACCCCTCAGAGGGAGGACACCAGCAGGAAAAGGCAGAGGGAGACCCCTCTCACAGAAGGACCAGACAAAAGGCAGAGGCTCAATCCATTCTCAGAAGAAGAAATGCAAAGCCTTGAGACCTCTGCCAGCTCATTGCATCAAGAGCAAGATAAGGCAGCACTTGGGGAGGTCAGCTCCTCAGGACAAGAGAAGAGTGCAGCTGCAAGCATAAAGGACCAGTTCAGGGATGCTAAGAGGAGGAGTGAGCCACTCAAAATTAAGCTCTACAATCATTTGTTGAACATGGCCCCTCCAAATCAACAAAGGCTAATGGCTGCCTTTGATGTCCAAGAAGGCAAAATGACAATGAGCCATTTTTCCCCTACAGTGCAGCGACCTCAATCAGCTGCAGATTATATAAGGACAAATTTAGAAGTCCTTGCAAAAGACATCCACCCCATGGACCAGATCGAGCTACACAAGCAAACGGGTGAGATGGTCTATGCCACCCTGGCAGACAAGACCTTGGTAAATTATAAGTTGCAAAACAGTTTGAATAACACTGCAGCTCAGCTTGAGTTGGAAAGGGCATCCTCTCAAGCCAAGGACAACAGAATCAAGGCACTAGAAGAGATCATCATAGAGTTTGGTCATGATCCCAATGATGTTAAGGCCATACAGGAGGTCCTTAAACTAAGGGATGCAGATGTAGCTGCCATTAAGAAGAAAATGAAGATCCCTCCAACTCTACATCCCCAAACAGATGAAGTAGCCCAACATAGAAGAGAAAGGGATGTCACTGCACTGCTAATGAACCTATATAAGGAACTGGTTGACACCAAACAAAAGCTGCAGGATACAGAGACTACCCTAGAAGCAGCTCTACAGAGGGGAGAACAAGGGCAGTCTTCCAAACCACCCACAGAGATAATAGACCTCGAGAAGACCCCTAAAGAAGACATCCCTCCAAAGCAGAAAGAATCAGAAACAGCTCCAGCTACAACAGAGCTAGCCACTACAGCACCACCAACTGAGCAGACCGAGAGCCTGGATATGCAAAAATTAAGGCAAGAACTCCAGGAGCTAGAGGCTCAAATGTCAGAACTCAATAAGGCCAAGGAAAGCTTAGCAAAGATAGAAGAGAAATATGATAAGTCTAAGCAAAATATAGCTGAGAAGGAGAGGGAAGTAAAAGCCCTAAGAAAGACAATTGCAGAGCTGGAAAAGCAGCTCAATTTTGAGAAAGTAACTGCAGAGATCAAGCAAGTGATATGGACTGCCATTGGACAATCAATCACTGACCAGTGGGAGTACATTGAGGCTATATATGAACAAAGAGGACTCATTGGCAGGGCAAAGAAAGAACTGTACAGAGCAAGAAACGCCCTTGGCAACATGGCAGACCTTGCCCCTAGGATGATTGAAGTCCTAAATTGCAGAACTGGGTCTCAGCTAATAAAAATGGGAATTGCTAATAGAACTGAAACCATTTCCCTAATCAAAAGAACCACAACAATGAAGAACCTAATTCAGACACTGGACAGAAAAATCCATGATATACAGGCAGATATAAGTAAGTTCCAGAATAGGTTCACAGCCCTGCAGGACAAAGGGCTTCCCACCTTGGAAGAATCAGGAAAGCTTCTCTCTCATGAAAAATACATCAAGAGGGTGAGCACTTTTGCAGCAATTCAAATTCCTGAGGCTCCTGGGTCATCTTCAGCAGGCCCATTAACAGGACAGGCTCTTTTTGAGAAATTAGATAAATTATTTTTTATTAAAAATGAAGTAACACATCTATTTGATGAGCCTCCTCATTTCTATAAGTACACAGAAGCTGATGAGACCTTAGGGTCAATTTTGAGGCATCAGCTTCCCCCTCAAGACATATGGCAGGACTTAATAAAGCTACTTTTAAACCAAAGCTGAAGAATTAAATCTTTTCAGCAATACAGTCCATATTGCATCTACAGGTGGACAAAGCGATGACAGCAAGCATAAAGACGCTGAGCCAACTCAGCACAGGTACTCAGCATCAACAACAACATCAGCAGGTACAGGCAGCAAGACCAAGAAGATACAAAAGATCAAAGTAACAGAGCACTTCATTTCATATTTATGATAAAGCCGCACAGCTGACTCCGCAGTGCCAAAAGGTCAAAAATCCGTCCTAACAGTAGTTAAAGGCTTTTAAGAGGCATTTATGTTTGTAATAACTTCTCATCTACTCTCCTGTACAAATGTAAGAGATATTTTCCTCTCGGATGACTCCATTCCTGAGATATTTTTTGTATGTAACCTCTATATATTCCCCCTCGCGTTTGTTTAGAGGGATTGGACTTCGGATGTAAAAAATTCTCTTGATATCTTCTCTGTTATTCTGATATTGTAAACTCTCAGACAGTTAATACAAAAGACAACGGGATTTCTTCAAAGATGTTTGTCTCTTGATCTCTTGATGGTGTGTGGCTCAAAGTTGCAGGATTCCTGTGCATAGCATGGCTCAATAAGTTTTTCTCATGACTCTTTATTTCACCTGTGTCTCCTGTTATTCCTTGTGTCTTTCATGTTTTCTATACACTTGAAAATCTAGATAGTAAGGAAGAAGAATAGTCTCAGGACTTAGTCATTGGCTACCCTGAGCTCAATCTAAGCTATCTTATATGTTTTCTTCTGATAGAGTGTTTAAAGCGTAATTCTTCACTGCTACCTTTAATACTATATCATCACAGTGCATCGTTGTTTTAGGAATTCAAGTAATTGCTCCTAGACAACCAGCCTCTTTTACAATATACAGCTCAAGTAAAGAAGTCTTAACTGCTCTTTGCTGCTTGTTTTCACTTCACTCTCACTATTTATCCTTTGTTTCATGAAGTGCACACAGGCCCTACAGCCTCTTCCCTCACCAAAATCAAGATCTCAAGAGAAAACCGTCCTAGACCCCATTGCCCAATGGATTAATCTCACTTGCTGATATACTTTAAAGAAAAACAGAAGCATCCTCCCAACCAAACACAAAAACAACCAAAATATTCACTCCATAGCTAGCCTAAAAACTTTCACTGAAAGCAGTGACATAACCTTATAGAGAGAGCCCTCTCTGACTGCAGTTAGGCTAGAAACTGCAGCCCAAAGATTGGTTAGTGGTTACCCCGGCCGTATTCTCTTAGGAGTCAAAGAGAACAACCTGGGTGTTAACACTCCCCTATTTTGAAATTAAAGGAATAAAATGTAAATGGCTAAGAAATCTTCTTTATCGAGTCCTACCACTCATATACCTTTGATGTATATGGAGAGAGATATTTTTTATTATGTTTGTTCTTTGGGCCTTATGGAAGTTCGTCAAAACCTATCCCTTAGTCAAATTCATTTAGAGATTTCTTGTTAAGTAATAAAGTTTGGCCTTGGCACTACTATCATTCCACATACTTACCTCTTTCTAGAACTGATCACTTGGATTACTTCATCCCTGTGTCACCAACTGAATTTCATCATGAACTCTATAGGGGAAAAAATTCAAGTTTCTTCTTTATTAATTCTCCAAGATTTGGATTACCCAGAATATAAAAATTACACAACATTCATTAATGATTAGCTTCTATTTGTATATCTTCCCAAAGTGGTAGTGCTCGGATAGATCTTTCTAACGAGCTATTGTACACGTCAAACAGAGATCGTATGCCAAAGTTACGACCCCAGGAAGTTAATGTACTAATTTACACAAACGGGGCCCACAATTTGGTGTTTCATCTTCTACAGTTAGGTTTTGGAATGTTAAGGGTTTTCCATTGTTTCTCAACAATAAATAGGCCTTCGAGCCTCATTGTAGGACATTTCAAAGGCATGTAGCCACCACATCTCTTCTCAAAGATAAGCTACCATTGCCCTAGCTGGTTTATTTCCATTATTGTTTGTAAGCATATTTCAATATTTTACATTAATGAAATGAAGTATTATTTCTACTGCATATATATATGTTTATGGTTATCTCTATAATTTGTTTCATTTCTGTTTAAGTCTGGATCAGTGGTATCAGAGTGGTCTGCTTTTTCTTTGTTTTTCTTTGCATGTCCCCAACGAGGTTGGGATATAAGGAGTTAGGGCTTGAAATAGTCAAACCTTTGCAAGACCAACCTGGCAAATCCCAACGGCCTCCCATGGCAGATGAGAAGAAAGATGAGGGGGCAAGAGATCCTATCAAAATATTGCTCAGAGAATCCCTCGAGCGACAACAAAACACGATGATGGACAGCTTTGCCCAGATCCTTCAATGGCTACCTAGAAGCGACGCATCGGCTTCCAACAGCTACTCTGGAAACGCCATGCCCTTTAAGGTACAAGTTAATTTTGAAATCCCCATATTCAAAGGTCAGATAGAAGTAGATGTCGTAGATAAATGGTTAAATCTACTAGAGGTTTATTTTTTTGTTCATGAATTTTCGAGTCGGGAAAAGATTTTTTTCGCTCTTCTCAAAGCAGCCCCTCATGTCAAGGACTGGTGGGAAACCTACTCTGAGCAGAAGGATGAAAATAACAACTCACTATTTTCAGCCGCACCCACCTGGAATTCATTCCGAGATGCCATCAAGGAGCAGTATTTCCCTGTCGGAAGCTATGAGGATGAATACATAAATTGGACCATGCTGCGGCAAGGAAGGGACCAAGACATGCCGGAGTTCACCAATCTTTTCCATACCCTTCACACAAAGCTGGGTATCAAGGAGTCAGAGCAACATTTGATACTCAAATACCGTGGCTGCCTGCACAAGTACATCTAGGAAGAAATAGAATTCTTGAACATCTCCTCCCTCGGCACAGCATACCGATATGTCGTCAAGGTCGAGCAGAAGTTTAAACAAAAGAAGCGAGACTTTGGATCTGCGAATCCAAAGCAAGGGAAAGGTGCCCCTAAAC